>JASDQU010739838.1:15969-27071 GCA_032191745.1 Picea mariana
TCCCAAATGATTAACCCAAAAGAAATGTGTATTTACTTGGCAACCCAAACACAGTTGTGGGGCAATAGATCTTGTCTGTTTTAATTTGTTTATGTTTATGTCCCCAAGGGTTAGGTATTCAAGGGTTCCATAGACAAGGGTTTTCCCTGTGCTATAGCTCTCTAATATGCGTGCGGAGTACAACAGTAGTACTTGGCCCAATATCTCAGGGCACTAACTAAGGAGGATAGACCGTACCCTTAGTCGTACTACCCAACTACCTAGGTACTAGAGAGTATCTTCCCGAGTGTTGTTCTCGGTGACACTATAGTAGTGAGGTGGTCGATCGGTTTATCTAAAGAGGGCTTCAGGTAATCTAGGTTGATCCATACACAGGTGTTTTCTAATGCGCTACCACTCGAAGGGGTACCAACAGGGGTTACAAGGGTGGCCAACAAATGTGTGCTTAAGTACCACTTGTATTTCCTATGTGTATGAATCCCTCAACCGCGAGTTTACGCACATAACGACATATCTTTGTGGCTTAAAGACGTCAGAATACGTCTCTACCCTGAAGAAAAAATAAATTAATCCACACTTTCTGCCGAGGAAAGTGATCTTATACCACTTAAAATATACCAGATATAAAATGTATGCAGAATAGAAATAAAATGCTAGTAATGCAAGAATAACAACAATATAACCAGAAAATTAACCGCAATAACATTGAAATAATATAAGAATAATAGTAGAAATAACACTTTGAATCTGAAAGAAATGTTCACGGGCCTCTTCGAGGGGGCAACCTCTAGTTGAGAAGAGCTCTATTACAATAATATGCAAGCTAGGGTTCTCATACCCTCGACTCCTATTTATACTAAAAAGAAGCATCTAGAGGAAGATCCTTGTAGAAGCGGAAGCTTCTATTAAGTCTTCTTACATCTGCCTTATTCTATTTTATTAAAATGCCTTGATAATATTGACCTTTATTACATCCGAATATATTGTTCTACCTATGTGTGGGTTAGGACCCTAACATGCTAGGCTTGCCCTTGAAGCAGTCCAAGAGCAAATTATAGAGGTAACACAATCGACACCTCAGTTATGTCTATAAATGAAACAACTTAAGAGATATTAGTGGGAATGGTTGGAAATACTTACAAAGAAGAACCTGCTATTTAAGCTTGGTTCAACAATTCATCCCATACTACATCTACATTAGGCTTTATTTTATAGTAGTTTTCATGGTACTTCAACATTTTCTAACTTGTAGCACTCTACCTAAGAGAAGTTAGCTTGCTTTCCAATTCAGTTCCCCTAAGCTTGCCACTAAAATAATTTCAATGATCATTCCCTGTGAAAGAATCCTTCATGTCTCCTTCCTATACTATTCTTCCCAAAAACCCAAAATTGTATAAAGAACAACTAATGTTCTCTTGTTTGATGTTGACAATGCTAGAACTGCCAAAATTATTTACTCATGGAAGAGGAATGTCAAATCAATATTTGTTCTGACTCAAAAAACTTATTGCCTTTCCTTCATTCTCCTCATGGTGTCTAAAAAATAGAGATGAAGTACAAATTACACCAAACAAGAAAATAGATATGACACTTGTCTCAAAGCTTCTCTCCTAAAAAAATGTCCATTAAAATCTGAATGAAATGTATCTAGCAACAAACATCAATTAAAGTTGTAAAGGCTATATAGGGGTTAACCAATATTACCATGAAATCTCTACCTAGGATTTTCTTGACAAGGGATCTTCGAACCAATAACTACCATTGGTGTTCTATTTGTAATTTTGTATAGGCCTATAAAATATTTACTCACTAGGTCAGGGTTCTTCTATTCTTTTGAGCTTACAAGGATTACCATTTATGTTTGTAAAACACTAATAGACCCATTTGCCTCCACTTGATAGCTCATTGATCGTTGGGACATTCTCTTCCTATTCAAATGCTATTACTTCCAACCATCGACTAGCAATGGATCCCATTTTCCTCCCCTCACAAGAAGTAATTTTTCCTCTTGACAATATCGATGGTAGTCCACCATGCATTCAAACTTCAAAGGAAGCCTTTAAAATTTAAATTTTTCCATTAGAAGAACCAAATATCAATTAGGATGCAACACAATTTATTAAATTTCATGGAAGCTATAAAAAAAAGAATAGAAATGATCGTTTAAATGTGGTTTAGCATTTTTCCATGCTAATCTAACTCTGTCATAGACCTATAGGAAATATTGTGCAGAGTAGCTTTTAGAGTAGTTGGCTTCTCCAAAATAGAAGTAAAGTGCTCTAATAATTCCAAAAGTTCGTAAATTGTAGGTGGCTAAACGAAGGAATTAATATCATCCAGAAAATTCTTTTCTTACTCCATTTGATCAAGATGATAGGCTTAGGGAATCAACTGGGTGTTATCATTCTAGGAAGATAGCATACTCAATTTGCACATCTAATCAATGATATCAGTAAACCTTCTTATTTATACATCAGATGCTTTCAACTTCTCTTGTAAAATCAGTAACGTTTTCTTCTTAAGGATACTTTTGGCATCAATGGACACCTTAGTTCTATCTATAATCTCAACAACTTTAAGGACATTAGCTGGAATGGTTGGATACTTCCAAACGAGCACATGCTATTTGATCCTTGTTCAACACTTCATCCCATACTTCATCTACATTAGCCTTATTTTATAGTAGTTTTCATGGTACTTTAACATATCTTAACTCGTAGTACTCTACCAAGAAGAAGTCAACTTGCTTTCCAACTCAGTTCCCCTAAGCTTGCCACATAAATCATTTAAATGATCATGCCTTGTGAATGCAGACTTCACATATTTTGCATGTTGTAACTGCCAAAAATATTTACTCATGGAAGAGGAATGTCAAATGAATAATTTTTCTGAGAGAACTAAGGTGTACATTTTGATTCGTCAAATTTATTTTTTTGATTCAGAACTGAGGTGTCCAGTGATGTGTTCTTCTTAAGGAAAATTTTGGCTAATCTAACTCTATACATGCAAGAACACACAATCTTACACACAATACACCAAACCACGATGGATTCTTTTCTTTCTTACTAGTTATACAAAAAATCCTCAAATCCCAAGTAGTTCCCCCCACCAACAATTAAAAATGAATTTTAATTTGCAAGTTGGATATAATTTTCCAAAGCAACAAAATAAATAGAGAAAGAACAATAACATCTTCATCACTTAATATATAAGATTTATTATAAAAGAAAGGATTTATTTTTATATCTGTTTAAAAAAAAAAAATAGTTTTAGAGAACAATGACTCCATTACCCAATAAAGGCACTTGGTCTACATGTTCTTTAGTGTCTCGCAGGGAGACACAATCCCCAGATGGACTCTAATGTTGTAACATAAGTTAACATTCAAAATTTCATCCTTTATCTGAATAAATTTTAGAAATAGTTCAGTTTCAGATAGTGTTAGAATTAATTTTTAATTTTTATGCTTTATTTGAATTTAAATTTAGTGCATATGGCTTGCAGTTTTATTTGTGATCCTACAATCCAATCATCGACCTCTATCCTAGCTTCAAATGAATGGATTAGATATATTTAATAATCCCATGTTGGATAAAATCGTGCGCCTAAGATCAATGGCCTGGATTATTCACGTGTAGATCGACGATTCCTATCCCTTTTGTGGAATTCATCATCGGATTCCTTAACCACTCGATCACTCCAAAATGTGCTCACCGATAGATGCCATGGATTATCTTTTGGCTTCTCCAATGGACGATTGAAATTAAATCTAAAAGCTCTCGCAAATAAGTACGATCAATGTTCTAGATTGACTCACGGCTTCCATGATCATCTTGTCGATCAATGGCCAAGATCCAATCTCACACTCTCTCGTTGGACTTCTACATTCAATTGCATCTCTAAATTGGGTACTCAAAATGATTATTAAGCAATAAGTTTCAAAATGATTATTAAGGTACAATATTTCCTCCGTTTTACTGAGAGTAAAATAAGACCTTTATTTTGAAAATTTTCATATTATTTCTTCTATTGGGCAAAGAGTAATATTTATCTTTATTGGATACATTTATTTTTGTTTATCTCATTCTACCTTTCATACTATTGAACTTTTGGAAGAACATAATTAATGAGACCAAACCTCTTTATTTCTGATAATTATTTATCGAAATCGCATATTCAAGACTAGAGCATAAAGTCTTATAATAAAATATATTATTATTATGATATGGCTTGACATTAGTTTTTGAGCCTAGAACAATCCCAGGAACAACAAAGAGCATATTGTGTACTAGTTTAGTTATGATTTTCATAGTTTTATGCATGTCTAAGGCTATACTAATCCATGCTTCAAGCAATTCGAAGTTCAAAGATGGCATACTCCAACATTACATTAGAATAAAGGGGGATTTTGTCCCCTCATTAACCTCCAAAGGCTTGAATATCCTTTAATTGGACAAGGCACCAAATCCAATGGGATCCATTTGAATTATTAACTGACAGAGGGTAATTAGAACATAGGTCCCTAATTATAGGGATCTTGAAGGCATAATCCCTTCAATCAAGGACCGACTAAAGGGTTGATTGATGTAATCTTTGAGTATAAAAAAGAGCTAGGGGCTATCCCTGAAAGTATTAGTCAATTTGTTGAGCATTAGGAACTCTTAGAGGGCTGAAGAATACAAACTCTTTTGATATGTATTGTTTTTATGAATTAGTGTGTTAATGCAAAAGGTTTCCTTCCAAATTTCATGTCATTTGTAGTTTTTTATGTTCCCTATAGAAGCCTTGTGTATGGCCCACTCAAGGTTAGTCTTGGAAATTGTGTAAAATGATTTTCTAAAGTCAAGAAAGCAACACAAGATATTGGTTTTATGATTTTGACACTCCTCCTTAATGATCATAAGTGTGACAAGATGGTTCATACTTAAATGATAGTTCCTAAATCCAAGAGTTCCTTTAGATATTTTTTCATGACTTTCTAGCCATAATAATTCCATATTAGTTGGCTAAATAAGGCTAATCATAATGGTCCTATAATTAGAGAGAATGTTTTATCCCCACTTTTAAAAATAAGAACAATAAGGCTTTGAGTCCATGCTTTAGGAAAGCCCTTCTTCACTGCTAAATAGAAGAGCTTGTGGATGTGAAGGATGCGAATAGGCCTTCCAACTTTTAATATTTATGCTTGATAGATTACAATGTCCTTAGCTCTCCCTTTTGTGAGCCTCTTGACCCCAAATTATTTGTCTTGTAAAGAAGAAAATTATTCCTCTATAGGAAAGGTTTGAATGTTGTCCACAACATTGGGGGATTCATAAAGATTTGTAAGGTAGGAATTCCAATTCCCCAAGGGAATCATAATGTTTACTTTAGTTTTATAGTTTAGAATTTTCCTCTAGAATTTATTAGGATCTAGGTTAGAGAGGTGTGAAAGGTACTCTTTCTTTCTATTTACATAGTACCTTTTACCCTTTTAATTAGAGATTTGAACCTATTTATCTTGTTATAATTTAATGACTCATTAGAAGCATCCATAATGGATTTTCTACCAATTTTACACTCTTTATCATACCAAGGGATGGCCATTTTAATCTCGTTCTTATATGACACCTTGATAGAGAACTTGTTAATTGAAGTAGAAAGGATTGTCGTAAAATTATGATAGAGACCTTCAACATTATCATTTAATAGGATATTTAATCCATCGTTTAAATCCTTTAAAACGGATGAGCTTTTTTTTGTCCAAGATATAAGTGCTTTCAATTATTAAATTCTCTTTTATGTGGACTTTGTGTGTGACAAAGTTTAGAGTTAGGGTTATAGGTCTATGAATAGAGTGGGACTCGTGGTCATTTAAGATGTAAAAAATGACTATTTGGTTTTAAATGAGGATCAAATATCACAAGAGGTCATCTAGTTGGATTTTTACCACTTCATTAGACCATTGCAACATCAACCCATGAGGTTTCTATCAGAGTACTTTTGAAACAACTGATATCTTTTTATTAGAGTGATAACAATTTTATTCATCTTAATTATGGATTAATCAAATGTTAGGAGAGATCAAATCTTTTGAGGTACAAACTTATTTTAAAGTGTAAATTTGAGGAGAGGTTTGCACCTCAAGATATTTGATCCCTCTTAGACCTTGATAGATCCTATATATAAATAATATATTACAATGTTAATATTATTTTTAATTACTTTGTATAAACATTCTAAGTTTAGGTATTTTTGACCTTTTGATCAACAATATAAATTTGGAGGAAATCACAATTTTCTGTTGTTTAAATTGTATTTTTGAATGAATAAATAGATTCATCCTAATAAAGAACCTTTAAAGCATTCAGACTGAACAACTCAAAACTTAACAAATAAAAAATGCAGATTGAACAATTTCTCACACAATTTATGTCAAAATTAAACATAAAATAAAAAGACCAAAACTTAAAACTTAAATGTTTAGACTATCACCAATGATCAATTAAGTTAACAATTAATTTGAAATTTGAATTTACATACAATATTTGAGTTTTCAAACATAGAAAAATGAGAATAGTCAATTAATGTCCATTTTACCGTTCATGGTCGTTTGGTTTACTTGTTCAAAATCATTTGGTTGATACGACTGGTGGAGGGAAAAATGCCAATTTGATTAAAGACTCAATACGCCAATTTCATATTTGAGAATGGGCCTCTTTTTACATTCAAGGAGACTCATTCTTGTCCTCTGGAAGCCTTATAGATCAGAATCCAGGAACACTGCAGTTGGCTTATTTCAGTTGTAGAATTTTCTAACAACATTATACAAGTTGGGGTATGGATCGGCTTGTATGAGTGATGAGAAACACTCGTCTCTAATCTCTCCATTGGCCTGCGAGATCGAATGGTCCACAACAAATCAACACCTTTCCACGAAGTGATTCCATTGTCCAATCAGACTTCTGCAAGACTTCTCCACTGAAACACTCCAACGCCAACCTTTCTGAGCTTCCTGTATGTTGGGTGTCTTCAACACATGCCTTCCCTTGAACTCTTCGAGGTTCTTCCCCTCCTAAGATTTCTCTTGCAAACTAAAGGATTCAATGGGTTCCTGCACCCACTCCTTGCGGAATTCACAAATAAACTCTGGTTATTTGATCCTTCGACTCTGTGCACTCTTTGTGACAACAATCCTTCAATCTTCCTCTTAGTTTGGTAAAATCCAAGATCTCACTCATCCTACGCACACATTGCATGACTCTCTGCTTCACCTGCACTTCTGCTGGTATGAAAATAATGGCATCTCTCTTGAGCTTTATGAGATAAAACTCAGAACTTCATCGACACACTCCTTGTGGACCTTCACTACCGTCTTTGCAGGATTTCTCAGGAAGAGAAACAATTGAAACTCATTATTCTCTCCTCACAGTTTTCATACATTCAACATGAAATCAAGAGCATTCATACACACACAAAATTGAAATAAATGCATAACAGAGAAACAAAACACTGTAAACATACCCTTCAACAGATGTAAATAGTAAGCATAATAACACCATCAAATTGAGTCAAAGCATTCATATATTAACTCAAATGTTCTTGTACATGGATTCTTCTCTGTGTTCTTTCTCTTTACTGCTCTACATCTTACTCAACTGACACAATTGGGAATGATACAATGATACAAGTGAGGGTGTCTTTTATGAGTTTTTCCTCCTACATCTCTAAGCTATATAATCAAAAGTAAAAGATACCTACTTTACATTTAAAGAAAATAAATTCCTTCACATTCAACAGATGAGAGCAACACTCAAGATATGTTTAGAATCTCCAAATAAATAAATGTAGATACGCTCTCCCAGCTATTACATTAATGCTTCTCTATTCAAATTTAAAACATTTTCAAAATGTGTGTTGGTGCGGTTCCAACTATCTTTGCCTTTGCGCTTGCTCCACTGGCTGCTTACGATGCTCCTGCATCATACTCCCTTGGCTGAAAAAATCATGAAATCTTGTTCATGAGATCCTGCACCGTCTGTCCATGTCTTTGGATATATGATTCGCTTTCCCAACTAGCATCTTCAATCAGATGTCTTTTCCATTTGACCAAATATTCAAAGTATGTTTTCCTTCAGGTTTTCTTTCCAACTCTCCGATCAATAATATTTTCCATCTATGGCCTTTTAGCTACCAGCAATTGGTTAACCCATTGAACTTGTTGAGTCTCTATTTTGACATGTATAATGCCCTATCTTACCTTGTATCCAATCATTTTTTCCTCTGTTATAAGCCCATACTTGACTGTTTACTCCTAAACACATACCTAATGACCTAGTTCATGTTCACAAGAGGTAATTGATGATTTAAAGCATGTTTTGTTTAACTTTATTGAATTAATTTAATTAAAGTGTTCTATCTTGTATAATCCTAATAGTTTGACTCATGAGAAGCTTATTCTGGTATCTCACCATTTTGGTACTACAAGTCATCATGCAATCGGGTACCACCCTGTGTGTATTCTGGTACTAAACAACTACCTACAGGATTCAGTACCAACATTCTGGTACTAGGTTTTCTCCTCGATTTTTGGGCCATTGACGATGAATCTCCAAATTTAGGGACATTGGTTTTGTCCAAACATGTGTTTCCATGCCAAATCGTGGGCCAGAATCTCCAGATCTTTCATGTGTGGAATTCCAAATCAGGGGGAACGATTCAGCCTAAAATCATTAAATATTTCTAAACTGTCATATTGCACCTTGATTTTCATGTATATGGAATAATAGATTATGAAAGCATCCAATGGATTTTTAGAAATGATATCCGGCTACACAACCCAGAAATATTTTCTCACGATTCATAATAGATAGACATATATCGAAAGATCCTTAACTCGAATTTGTAATATTTGGTGAAAAACCCAGATTTTGTGCATAAACAATTTGAACGAATTCTGAGTTGGGGGATTTGTTCTGATCTATCCCCATTGAATTTCCTTGTATAAATATTAATGAAAGATTACCGAGAGGAAGAAATTTCTATGATGTAATATTGGTTCATGGGAGAGTTTGAATATATTGTTATGCTGAGAAACTAAGTTTCGAATTACTGTATACCTGTCAATTGAAGGAATATGAAGTCCAGCCTTTGAAATTCCTGGATATGATTAAATTTTGTGTTCTATAATCTCCTAGAGATACCTAGTTGGTATGGCAAGGGCCCACTGCCCCAACCAAGGTAAGTCTCCTTGTATTTTTTTATGTGTGTGTGGGTAGATGTTCATGATTGTTATATAGAAAATTATCATTTTCTGAGTTTAGAAGATTTAATATTTGTGTTGTATGAAGTAAGTGTAGGAACAACCAGGCTCCATTTCTCACCTACATGCACCAAGAATGGAGTGTCTTGTGTAATGTTGCCTGTGTAGGGATAGATGTTTTTCCAAAATTGATTAAGTTATGAATGATTTCCTTTTTACTATGTGCAAAAATTTCATTATAGTTTACTGTTGAAATTAGTTGCTATAGGGAATAAATTCATAGCCCATCTCTATCGTTCATAAGCCTATAATGAGCAGATCCATCCCCTAAACAAGAATTCTGAATTAAACATTTGTTGATCAGTTTTGCTTCTGAATTTTGAATTGTATGTGTGAAGTGTTATTTGAAAGGTGTGAAATAGAGTATTTTGTTATTGAATGTTTCTTCTTTATGCTATACTCATCAGACATAGGAACCCATTTGTTATCGGCACATATAGTGCATCAACTCTACTGATTATGAATCTCATTTGATAATTTATGTTTGGTTATATATTATGCAGATAATTACACCAACATTTTGTCACCATTGTCGGGGAGTTGTAAATGGTAATAGGTAGTCTTTGAATTATATTTTGGATTGGTTTTATCGATGATCTAAGGGTGGAGAGAAGACGGTAAGACATGTAGGAAGAACCCACGCATCCACTTTAGTGGGGTTGCTCCAATGTTAGGTTTTCCTCTTCCTTTAATGGAGAAGTGTTTTTTCTTTTAATGAAAGTATGTTTTTATTTATGCAAATTTAGTTTTATTTATGATGATCTAACTTATGCGAACAAATAACCTGGTGACAGTAGGGTCCCAGTAATGCAAGGAGTTTAAGATTTGTGTGTTATATTTTTGCAAGTATTTTTTAAATTCAGATATTTAATGATAAATCATTTTTGGGGTGCTATAAGAACCCCCGAGTACTAAAGTTGCGTTGCAAGACAGGGATAATCAACCAGCTAGAGTAATTCAAGAATGATCAAGATCTTGAAGAATGTCCCTCAAAGAAATTTCTCACATTTTAGTAGTAGTTAGGATATCTTCCCTCTCAAGAAGAGCATATCTTGACAGCATTCAAGAATTTAGTTTTCTCTCCACAAGAAGATTTAGAAGTCCCTTCAGATTCCTATTGTCAATTTGTTGAGAAGACTCAAGAATCATGGATAGAATGCAATGGAGAGAAACCATTGGAACCTGAGATTGATGATTTCTTAGCATGCCTCTCAGTAGATCATGCATGTACCCTAGAGACAACTTGAAGAAGATACTCCGTGTGGCATGGAAAAGGAAGACATGATGTGTGACCTAAACAAAGAAGAGAAAAAAGAATATAATGATCCTATTGAAATATGGTTTCAATTAGTTATTAGGTCACATCACTCTTTTATTTTTCATTATTTCTTGATCTCATCATCAAAGTAGATGGCCCTTCATACTCTGGTATGCACTAAAGTTTATATTTTAAACCCGAGTATGGATAAATTTCTAACCCTGTTGTGCACATGGCTTCACTGGAAGTATTCCTATACTTGAAGGACATTTTATCTTATTCAATTAGAGTAGGATAGGTAAATAAATAAATAAATGTTGCAATGCAACCTATCTTTCATACTTTTCATAAATGGGAATGTCAAAAGATAATAAGAAGTTGATTTAAGATCTTTCATTCCTACAATAGATTTCTTTCTAAAAGTTATGATAATTTTGTTTGGAATATTATGAGAAGGGAATATTCTCATCCTCCAAATCCAAACATAATACTCGAAGGGTTTCAAAAGTAGAGAAGGCATCTCCGATCTGACCTGGCAGCCTG
>JASDQU010739838.1:33762-55544 GCA_032191745.1 Picea mariana
AAGGAATTTGTGAAGGAGTTTTTCCATGTCCCTTTGGAGAGTTCAGAAAAGGTTTTGAATTAGTAGTAGTAGAAGAAGAAGAAGATGGAGGAGATGGTGGTGAAGAAGCACCCTTCCCTCCATTTCCATTTGGAGTTTTATCACCATAGTCTCTCTTATGCTTTGAAGGGTTGGAGCCTTCACCTTGCAACCTTGTATTCCTTTCCATCAAGATCTTCAACATCTCTCTCATTTCCATGATAGCCTTTCTGAGATCTTCATCTTCTGTAGGAACATGTTCATGACTCTCTTGATGAGCCATACTTGATGAATGCCTCCTTGAAACTTGTGGTGATGATATAAGCTTCCGCCTTGAAGGATGAGAACTTGGATCTACAAGTTGACCTTCTCCTCTTATGAGTTTCAACCTTGTGAGCATCAAAAAACAAAACACTTGAAAATAATCAAGTCTTCAAAAACCTATGCTCTAATACCAACTTGATCTAAAAATGAAGAATACTTGTATTCTTGAAATTATTTGCAAGTAAAATTTATGTGTTAAAATGCAAATGAATCAACTTTGCAACACAAATTTAATAGGATTTATACATTCAGGATGCATATAAACAACAGCAAAATCAGTGAACAGAAAACACATAACACAACAAATGATAAAGGAGTTCACCCCTCTCTTGGGCTACATCTCCTAGTCCAGCTTCCAATGGATCATTTGTATTATTTTCTAAAAGTGCTCAAAAATGTGCTTTACAATGCTCAAAATGCCAAATAGATTGCTCCAATGGCTTCAGAACGTGCAAACATCCCTAGCTAGGCTTTTTTGACACCTCGTTTGGCCAAAAATTGAAGAAGATAGGATTCCTGGAAGTCCCCCCTTCAAGCTTGTTGTCTCTGTATCTACAAAATGCACCCCCCTTGGCTCAACCTAGCCCACACACATTTTAAAGCGTAAAAACTTGGCACTGGGCGCAACCACGTGAATTGTGCAAACTGTAGGACGGTTTTGGGCACACCTAACCCCTAACCGTCAATGGCAAGGTCATATGACCCATGTGATTGTGTGTTCAAAAGTAAGGGCCATAACCGTTTGAACCGAATTCAAACCAAACACATACCCACGCACGCGTCAATGGTCATATGGAAACATATGTGTGACCGCGGGCTATATTAAAAGGGCTATGTTAAAACATATATGCGCACCCATGGTCATATTACAACATAATATGACAGGGGTTTGGTTTTGAATATGCGCGCAAAGGTTTTAAACCGTGGCCATATTACAATATAACATAACCATGGGCTGGGGCTAGGCCCTGGCCTAACCCCCTGCCCAAACATACAACATTTCAATTCAAATAAAATCTGCACCATATAGTGTTAAGAAACACTATGGTGGTGCATTGGTTGGTGGTCTTTGCCAAAGATTTGCACGCAGGTGGAGGTCACGGGGTCGAATCTGGTGGACTCCAAATAAATTTTAAACCATGGCATTCATTGATTGGGCCACGTGTCGCCATTCCATTCACTGCAAACAAGCCATGTCATCTACCAACTATGCAAATTGCTTCCTTCCACGTCAGCGTCCGTACGGACTGTACAATCAACACCCCTTTTTTGCCTGTTTGTCATTTTGAACAGAACATGATATGTCTCACTCATGACGTCCGTTTGAACCCAAACGAGTTGTGATGGGTTCATAACAACAAGGCCTACGCTCCCGTTTGATTTGAAGTGATTCCGAGCACTTTGAATTTTTTAGCAAAATTTGATCCCCTGATCACTATGCCGGGTAAAGGGAGTTGAAAAACATAAAGTGGCACACCTAAAACTGAACAAAAACTCTTAGGTCTCATTCTAAAGCAATCATTATCAAATCAAGGCTAGGAGATGATCTTTATATCTCTTGGATGATGTTCTTAAGAACCTTCAAGTATCCACTTTAGAATTCTATCTTTAAAATAAATAGGTTTGCATGAGAAGTGGGACCCTCAGTATGTGTAATTCACCTTACCTAAGCAAGAAGAGCTTCATTTCTAAAAACTTGGATCAGAAACGAATTAATCATCTTGGGATGTATTCCTTTATGTGTTCCTCTCTTCAAATGATATCTAAACTATGCTTATAGCACTTTTGTTTTAAAGGTAATCTAACCAGGGGGAGGGCTATTAGTCAAATTCATTTTGAAAACACTTGGCCACTATCCTATAATCATATTACATTCATATCCAGGCCATTATCTTAACTATGATCGAAAATAGATTGGATAAGACTTAACTTCAAATCACTAGCAGATCTAATCTATTACTCATGACTCCCCTTTTTTATAAAAACTACTTTACCATGGGTAAGAATGTGAAGCATAGGCCAGGAAGTTTATATGTATAACATGAACTTAAGGAGTTGAAGAAAGGTGGAACTTCAGGGAATGCTTGATCGAGTGATGAGTATCATCAATTTTGAATTTTTGAAGATCATTGTTGCATGAGGACATGTAATGACTTAAGCATGGGGGAATGTTGAGTCTCTATTTTGACATGTATAATGCCTTATATTACCTTGTATCCAAGACTTTTTGCCTATGTTATAAGACCATACTTGACTGTTTGATGCAGTGAGGTCTCAATCTACATACCCTGCAGGGTCTCTGCATGCACCTCCCACTCTCAGGATCGATAAAAAAATCCCCTTTCTGCTGAGATGAAGAGGCTGCTTGGATTCCCTCAGGAATCACTGCAAATACCCGATCCACATGTCCTTTCCCTTTACCTCACGGTCTCCTGCACTTCACCATGATCTTTTCCCGATTCTGTATCGGGGTTCGGGGTTTCGGATCTTCTGCTGTCGAGATTCACTGTACTCTCCAACTCCCGATCTCCAATGAGCTCCTAGCGCATTAGCCCTCCAGGCTAAGCTCATGGTCCACACGACCTCTCCTCCTGTCGGAGTATCACATTTTGTGATATCACGACTCCAGTTGAAAATATTCATGGGACTCATGAAACTCTGATTCTCGATTCTCCGAATAAGCCCTCCTGTCGAGATTTCCCCGCTGGCGCTCGATTACTACCACGTGTCCTTCTCAAATGGACGGTCTAGATTAACTCTCGGGGTTTTGATACTTTCGATGTCCCAGTTCTCATGACCTCGAGAATCCTGATTTCCCGAGTGTCAATATCCCGATGGCTCCACCTCTTGTTAGGATTTCTCCTCCTGCTCATGAGGACTTAACTCCCTCGCGACTTCAGCATATTCGACGGCTGTCGCTGATCCTAGACCAGATATAACGACTCATATCCGTTCCTCTGCGCACTCATTCCTACGCTTAAACTCTGCGCATCTTCCCCCAATCCAACGACTAACTGGATTTCTATATGAGATCCGACAGCTATCGGTATCCTCCTCTGTAGGATCCTCCTGAGCTCCTCCTGGACGTGAATCTTCAACGGTCCAGATCTCTTTTCTCTAGCCGATCCGACAGTTCTCATTGTCCCTTCTAGGCTACTGCGCTTTCTTCCCGGTCATGGAAGAATTTCACGTTCTCAAAGGCTTCGACCCTTGCGCTCTTTCCTCTGCGAGCTCTACAACCTCGAGCCTCGTCATGCATTCTCCACGACGCTATTGCTTCTGAGCTTGTTCTTCTCGAATCCTCAAGGATTCTTTCAACTCTTGCACTCCTTGCAGAGTCTTTCTGGGTGTTCAGCAACCCAGTGAAGATCCCTCAATGGATTCTTCCTTCAGTTCACAGAACTTAAATAGTTCTCTTCTCCTGTGCTTGTCTGCACACTAACTCAATGCCCACCTGGCAGAGTGTCTTCTCAGAACCTCCAATGGTTTTGTGCTTCTGTGCACTCCTTGCACTTGCTCAATGCCCCTCTGGCAGATCCCTCAGAATCCTCAGTGATTCTGGCTTCTATCTGAACTCTCAGTAGAGTTCTTCTCTCAGCACCCTGTGCCTATGCTCAATGCCCACCTGGCAGAGCTTCACAGAACTTACAGCAAAGTTCTGTCTGCAACTGTGTTTCACTTACACAGCCTTGCCTCCTGAGGTGTTCAGTAACCTCAAAGGCCTTCCTCCCGAGTTGTTGATTTTCATCTCTTGTGCCTCAGCACACTTTTGTCTGAACCCGCAGTGTTCAGAAGTGCATCCTCTATGCATGGCTATCAGAACTCACAACGTTCTGTTACACCCTCCTCGTATGAAGCCTCAAAGAACTTCACCTGAAATCACACAAACTCCCTGCAAATGGACTAACACACACATTCACAGCATACATAAAGAACACACACAGACATCCATATAACACAGAACATGTGCAGGAAAAACTGCTTCTGTTTCTATTAACAATGGCAAATTCCTGTAATTACAATGGTGTTCCTGAGCTCTCTCTGGCTCCTCTCAAATCAACCTCTACTCATATACTACTCTCAAAATGAGATATGAAAATCTCTTTTACCTGAGGGGCTCATCGACCGCTTCCCTCCAGGTCTACCTACTCTATTCAATTACAATAAATGGTTGTCTAGTCTAGCATCTGGATCTAGATCTCAGCTGATCTAGCATTGAATTCGATCTTAACTACAGCCTTCACAAAGGCACGGCTTCTATGGCTCACCAGCCTAGACATTAAATTACATTCAATTCAAATTTGACTGAGACTGCGCCTCTCTCTTTGCGTGTGATTTGAATTCACTGGCATGGCTAGTTGGCTGATGTGGAGAGATGCTCCTGCATCACTGTTTACTCCCAAACACATACCTCATGACCTAGTTCATGTTCACAAGAGGTAATTGATGATTTAGAGCATGTTTTGTTTAACTTTCTTGAATTAATTTGATTAAAGTGTTCTATCTTGTATAATCCTAATAGTTTGACTCATGAGAAGCTTATTCCAGTATCTTAGCATTTTGGTACTACAAGTCATCGTGCAATCTGGTACAAGCCTATTCTGGTACCAGCCTGTGTGTATTTTGGTACTAAACAACTACCTACAGGATTTCGGTACCAACATTCTGTTGGTAGCCAATTCAATTTTTCCAATTACCCTAAAAAGCTGCCTACACCCAATTGTTTTCTAAAACGACAAAGTCATCGTCGCATTTTGCAACTAGACATTTGTTTCATTTTTTGCGACAATTGCAATTTGATTTCAATTCAGTTTTCACAACTGAAAGTGTGAAAACCCCTCCATCATTATTTGGACTGTTATCATCTTCTCGTTGATCTCATGAAAGGCACTTACCTTTGGTTTGCTATTAAGTGGTTGGAATATTCTTTCAAACTATGCCCATTCACTTTGATTGAGCAACTTGATTTCTTTGGTAAGGTATTGAACATGTTAAGTTATGAGTTATGTTTGATTTCACAAGGATCATGAATGATCTTGTTTTATATGATGTGATCTTCACTATCATAACTTCTTAACTTATCGATTTCATAAAGTCATTTGTTGCAATGTTTATACACTTTGATTATGCTAAAAACGCATGGGTCATATATCAGTTTGGTTTCATATTTGAGTGGCAAATGTTTTACACTTGTCGCATTGGTAAATTTTTGGATTTCATGTTGGATTGAACTATACACTTTGCGCATGAATATAACATATGGTTTTGGTTCTACATTTGATCGATGGCATGTTGATATGGTTATACATCGATTTGGGTTGGCCGATTAATATGTTTTAAACGTTATGATTACTGATGGAACAACGTTGTACCTAGTCATTAATACACTGCATGGCGGTGGTAATCCCACCACCTTCGCACGCATTACATTGATTCTTTCCCCTTTGAGCACTTGCAGCTATTAAGCCCTATCGTTTTTACTCCTGCATTTTGTATTGTTCAAACCAAACCCTATCATGCACAGAATCCATGGCTCCTGTCGTAAGGGTCGAGCCCAATGGGTGCCAAGCATTGCTGATGTTTGATGGCGCTTATAGCGACCTGGAGAAATTTGGGTGGCTCCCGTTTATAAAGAAGTTCGATGGTTATAACCCTATCGTGGCTCGGCAATTTCCGTTATCATTCAATGGCTGTCGAGCCAAAGTTGGAGATGTCCAACTTGAAATCAATGAAGAGTTTCTTAGCTCAGCAACCAACGTGCCTGTTATGGGACAGAAGTGGTCGAAGAGTTGCAAGGTGGATGATGTCCCGTGGACATTGCTATTTCAATCTCGAATGGTGAAATCCTGGGACAAAGGTTTGCCTACAAAAATGTTAAAACCACGCTGGCATGACCTCCTAATGATAATCAAGCAATTCATTACTTGCGAGGGCAGGTACGGGTTCGTTTTCCTATTTCACCTTCATCTATTGATGGTTTTTATGGGTTTTGAACTCAATATGCCCCACTACCTGCATAGAAGTTTTTTCAAGATGGCTAAAAGGTACAAGCGTAGCTAGGCCGATACCAGCCTCTTCCATTTGGGGTTGATTAAAATGATTATGGTTTATGAGTTGGGGTTACGTCATGATTGTTGGGGTGATTTTCTCAGTCGTAATGGCTTTGAAGAATCAAACCCTCCACAGGTTGATAAACCTATGGTGGCCGAAACCAAGCCTATTCCCCCTATTCCTTACAGCATTTTGCTACCCAAACCTCTACCCGACCCACCTATGAACTTATCCATGACTATGACCAAACAGGTCGAAATTGCTAAAACTGCATGCAAAAAGCCTAAAGCTAAAACTGGTGCTAATTCTAAAGGCAAGAAAAATGCTAGGTTAATCTCTCGCATGGTGAGNATTAGAGCATATCATGGTCAGCGAAGACTCTGATTCAGAGATTGAACGTTTTCTCGCAAACGAGTATCCTTACTCAGAAGGCTTGTGTGACAAACCTCCTTACGAATTTGTCAAGAATTTACCACCTTGTCTGCGGGATGATCCTAATTTTCCTGGCATTGAACTACCTCGTGGAACCCTCGGTGAATCGTTGAAACCCTCGACTGCTCAACCAGCTGTTCCACCTTGTGATCAGTGTGGTTTATAGTTGGAGAGATACTACTTAGATGTATCGATGTTGCAATCCAGAATCCATGATTTGGAAAACCAAGTGGCAAAGCTCACTGGTCATAACGTGAAGGTGCAACCCACGGACAAAAAGCAACGAACAACTGGTTCAATTCTGTTCAAGAATGTTGAGTCAGCCACAACAATTGTCAATTCGAAATTGGCATAGCCTCAACAATCTCGCTGGTATAACTTTCACCCATTTATATGGCACATTTGTAAACTCTGTATACATCATCGACCTGCTGTGTTACATAAACATGCATTGCTGTATATAACTCATTTTGGTAAATCAAATTTTGTTATTGGATTTGGTCTTGATTCTGTTGGTCATATAATGGATTTGATTGTTTTAAATTAGTTGCGATTGAATGTTCTATTGTATCTATTATAGACAAGCTATTTTGAATTTCAAACCTTGAGACTCGATTTATGCTGTGATTTGAATTGGTTATGAGACACATGGTTATCTGTTACAATTTTATTTACATACGGCTTTGACCAGCCTGGATACGGTTTGGATTTTGTTTAAAAAACAGTTTTGTTTTATATCAAAAATTGTTACAAATCATAACGATCATCCAACTTCCATTTAGTCAATTCGTTGAGGCCAGTCGACCCTGTTCTTTTGTGAATTGGAATGACAGTGTATTTTCAGTTACGAATGGATTTGTATAACAAAATGATCATGCCCAGGATGATGAATTTGTCTATAATTAACTCAGACCCAATTTTATGTGATTACTGCCCAGCTTATGGTTATCATTACTATTGTTCGATCTTGACTATGTCACACCCAGCAAATGAAATCTATGGTAGTTTTTGGTTAGTACTGTTACGCATGTTTCGTTTTAATGTATATCGTAACAACCTTCTCATATTTGATCACAACATATTGAATCTTATGCTTAATCTCTACAACTTGTTTATTGAAACGACATGAAATCTATGAATATTGCTATAGCTGTAACATATATTTGGTGTTCAAATGATATCGATTATAGTTAGGTTGTGGCAAATCTTATTTGATATGGTTACTATCCTGTTCGATTATGGCTATTGATTACGATTATATCGTATCTCATTTGATTTGATTCACTGTCCAATTTCGTTTGATACGAAATAGGCCTATCAAAGTTTGACCATGTTTTATGGTAACTAAAAATAGAGCATTCTTCACTCTGTTTCGATTGCATTCGTTTTGATATTGTTTAATTTGAATAGTAGTTTCACTTCGATTATTAGTAATTCATTTTTTGAGGATTGTTAAAAGATGATTCGATTTGAGTTTATTTGATTATATCTGGTCCTATTTGCTATTCTTGACTAGCTACAGAATCAGATGATTCTGTAGCTAAGTCTGTGGAGTCAATTTTTTATTGTTTTCTTAATGAAATATTCTCCTAACTTGATCTTTGTATTCTATTGCGGGAAAATTCGAACTGGCAATAGATATGATGAGCAGTTAGGGGATGTTTTACAGATTCTACTTGCATTTTATTTCCTTAGTTTAGGTGATTTTGGGATATCTCCCAGGATATGTAAAACTATTTGAGATTATCCACAAGGAAGTTTTACCTTGTGAAGAAACCTATATATACTTATGATTTTTGTAATAATAGACATCCTCAGTTGTGGGAGAACAAGGATATGGAGTTCTATCACGGACTGGAGCAGAATTGATGTTTTTTCATAGCTTTTGCTTCTCAATATATCAACACTTTGTTCCATGTTTTGTATATCATTTTGTTTATGGTTTAGTATTACTTTTGCTATCTAAATCAAATGCGAATGATATAATTTTATTACTGTTATCCATATCTTGTTTCTTCCAAATAGATAAAAGACATAACAATTGTTAGTTCAGTTTGTGAATGATAGTTTTATCTTCTTCATAAATTGAATCGTAATACATAAGTTTTATGCATAATAGGTTTCCCTTATTGCAGGAATTTATAATCATAAGATTGTTATGATTTTCTTTTATGTCTTGTTTGTCCTGTAACATACTTCAAGAAGCAGCATAGCTGATCGTTTACGAAAAGCTTAAGGACTAAACGGTGTGAGTTTCCCTCCTCCGAACAGCTTAGAAGAAATCATACACAAGGCAGACTTGGAGCGTTTCCAGGTCAATCAGTTTGTTGTTTACTGTTTTCATTAAGTAGTTTAATTCAGATATAAGTTTAATTAGATTTATATTAGATCGTTTAATTTCAGTAATGTTTATTTCTTTTTTCATAAAATACAAAAAAAATCAAAGAAGGTTCTTCACTGTCCTAGGGCAGCGAACACATGAGTTTTGCAGGTTTTAACTAAATCTGTAGGCTATTTATAGTGTACATTTGTGAATAAGAAATATTATAACTGATAATTAGATAGCTGGTTTGAATTATTATAATTGTAGTTAGTCAATTGTAAATAATAGTTAGAATAGTTAGATTTAGTTTTAATTTAATTTAGTAATTTGTTTTAGTTAGATTAGTATAGTAGTTAGTTAGTTTAGTTTGTTTTATTAGTTGTAATTAGTTTAGTTTCTTTTAGCTTGTTTTACATAGTTTAATTTGTTTTGTTAGTTTATTTAGATTAGTTAATTCAGATCAGTTTTTTTCTGTTTGGTTTTCTTAGGAGACCTTAGAGCGGCCAACGGAGCCATTAAACCCGTCAGGGTGGTTCATTCCAAATGGCTTGGGTTATTTAGACAACCCCGGACTGGTTCCACTCTCCCAGTTGACGGACGGTCAATTTCGCCCATCAACACATTCTGGTACTAGATTTTCTCCTCCATTTCCAAGCCAATCATGATGAATCTCCAAATTTAGGGACATGTGTTTTCATGTCGCCTCGTGGGCCAGAATCTCCATATATTGCACGTGTGGACCTCCATCTCATGGGGAACGATTCAACCTAAAATCATTAAATATTTCTAAGTTGTCATATTGCGCCTTGATTTTCGTGAATATGGAAGATTAGATTATGAAACCATCCAATGGGTTTTTAGAAACAATATCCGGATACACAACCCATAAATAGCTTCTCACGATTCATAACTTATAGACAGATATCAAAGGATCCTTAACTCGAATTTGTAATATTTGGTGAAAAACCCAGATTTTGTGCATAAATTGTTTGAATGAATTCTGAGTTGGGGGATTTGTTCTAATCTATCCTCATTGAATTTTCTTGTATAAATATGAAGGAAGGAGTATTGAGAGGAAGAAATTTCTATGATGTAATATTGGTTCTTGGGAGAGTTTGAATATATTGTTATGCTGAGAAATTGAGTTTTGAATTACTGTATACCTGTCAATTGAAGGAATATGAAGTCCAGCCTTTGAAATTCCTAGATATGATTAAAGTGTGTGTTCTATAATCTCCTAGAGCTACCTGGTTGGTATGGAAAGGGCCCACCACTCCAACCAAGGTAAGTCTCCTTGTATTTGTTTATGTGTGTGTGGGTAGATGTTCATGATTGTTAGATAGGAAATTATCATTTTTTTTATTTTAGAAGCTTTAACATTTTTGTTGTTTGAAGTAAGGGCAGAAACAAGCACCTACATGCACCAAGAATGGAGTGTGTTGTGTAATGTTGCCTGTGTAGGGACAAATTTTCGTCCAAAATTGATTAAGTTAGGAGTGATTGCCTTTTTACTATGTGTAGAAAGTTGATTATAGTTTACTGTTGAAATTAGTTGCTATAGGGGATAAAGTCATAGCCCATCTCTATCTTTCATGAGCCTATAATGAGCAGATCCACCCCCTGAACAAGAATTCTGAATTAAACATTTGTTGATCAGTTTTGCTGTCTGAATTTTGAATTGTATGTGTGGAGTGTTATTTGAAAGGTGTGAAACAGAGTATTTTGTTATTGATTGTTTCTTCTTTATGCTATACTCATCAGACATAGGAACCTATCTATTATCGGCACATATAGTGCATCAACTCTACTGATTACAAATCCCAATTGATAATTTATGTTTGGTAATATATTATGCAAATAATTACACCAACAAAACTTCCTTTTGATTCTCTTCTACTCTTGTTTCATCAGGTACTGGAAATGGATGATACAACCCTGTATTTTGTCTCTTTCCCTTCATGTGATGGCAAATTCTGCACCTATTCACGAATATCTTGACATTTGTTCTCATTCCTGGTGAATAATATGAGCCATTTAGTTGCACAAAAGTATTTTCATGGCTGAAATGCCCAACCAATGCTCCACTAAGTTTTTCTTTCAGAAGGCTCTCTCTCATAGAACTCTTCGGAATACATAACTGATTTCCCTTGAATAATAGTCCATTCTGAATCATATATTCAGTTCATTGTCTTATGTCTCTGAGAACTAGATTCTCACATGCTTCATAAGCTTCATTGAAATCTTCATCATGCCTATACATTTCCTAGAGGTTATCAAAACCTAAGTTCTTTACTTTGATCTCCTGCAGAATCAAAATTTTCCTGCTCAAAGCATCAACAACTTTGTTAGCAGTTCTAGAAATATGTTTTATAACAAAAGTAAAATTATGCATGTATTCAACCCATTTTGCATTCTTCTGGTTCAATTTCTTCTGTCGAGTTATGAATTGTAAGGCATGGTTATCGCTATACAAGACAAACTCTTTCGGAAACAAGTAATGTCTCCATTTATTCAACACCTGTATGACTGCATAGAACCCTTTATCATACGTTGAATATTTCATCTTTGCATCATTTAGTTTCTCACTGAAGTATGCAATCGGCCTGTTGTCTTGACTTAAGACTGCTCCAATCGCAATTCCACTTGCGTCACATCTCACTTGAAATGTCTTGCTGAAATCTGGTAGAACCAGAACTGGTTGTCCAATTATCTTCTCCTTAAGCAACTTGAAACTTTTCTCTACTTCCTCTGTCCAATGAAAAGATTTATGTCTTTTCTTTACCGTGTCCATCATCAGTGCGCATATTCCACTGAAATTTCTAATGAACTTCCTGTAAAAATTGGCAAGTCCATGGAAGCTTCTGACTTAAAAAATACTCTTCGGTGACGGTCAATCTTTGATCACTCTTACCTTTTCAGGATCCATTTTTAACTCATTCGCAGAGATTACGAACCCCAAATAAATGCGTTACGTCTTCATGAAAGATGATTTATTCATATTGATCAGTAACTTCTCTTGATGTAATCTCCTCATCACTACATCTAAATGCTTCAGATGTTCTTCTCCAGTCTTACTGAAGATCAGTATATCATCAAGATATACGATTACAAAATTTCCTATGAAATATTTCAAAACTTCGTTCATCAGCCCCATAAAATTATTGGGTGCATTTGTCAACCCAAATGGCATGAAAAGCCATTCATATAGTCCTTCATTCATTTTGAATGTTGTCTTCCATTCATCACCTTCCCTCATTCTAATTTGATGATATTTTCTTTTCAAATCAATCTTTGAAAAAAACTCTGCTCCACTCAGGAAATCCATCAAGTCATGCATCCTAAGTAAAGGAAATATGTACCTGATGGTGATTTTGTTTATATCCCTCTAGTTTGTACAAATTCTCAAGCCACCATCTTTATTTGGGATTAACAATGTAGGCACAATGCATGGACTCAATCTTTCTCTGACTAACCCTTTGTCCATCAAATCCTGGACTTGTCTTTTGACTTCTTCATTCTCCTGCTGTGTCAATTTGTACACTACTTTGTTTGGTAAACTCACTCCAGGTATAAGATCAATGTGATGACTTATGATCCTGATCAAAAGCAACGAACAAGGTAATTCGTCCACCACTATATCAGTAAATTCCTCTATCATTTCTTGAATTTCCCCAGGTAGATCATCTATCCTAATACTGGTTAATATGACTCTCAGTTTTCTCACCAAAACAAATTGAATTTCTTCTTCTTTATTGAATTCATCAAGAAGCTCCTTCCCACTCATGAGAAGTATAGTATTTATCACCTCTATTTTCACCTCCTTGTCCTTAATTGGCAGCAACATATGCATCCTACCATTCTTCTCCAAGGTGTATGTGTTCTTTCCCCCATCATGAACAACATTTGTGTCATATTGCCACGATCTCCCCCAAAAAAGGTGACATACATCCATGGGAATAACATCACATAGGGTCTCATCATTATATCCCCCTATCTTAAATTCAACTAAGCATTGTTTAGTGATAGTTACCTGATGTCCTTTTTGCAACCATGAAACCTTGTATGGGATTGGATGTGCAACTGTCTCCAATTCCATCTTCTCCACCATTTCTTTGGATACTAGATTATCTGTGCTTCCACTATCCACTATTACCTTGCATAGCTTGTCCTTGGTATTGCAAGTAGTTCTGAATAAACCATTCCTTTGGACTAGATTTTCTATCTCCTTCTCTGGCTTCAAGAGAAATTTTCGCATCATTAAGGATCTTCTGCCTTCTGCTTCAACTATTCTCTTCTATGCTTCTGAAATGTGATCTTCGCCTCCATATTTTTTTCTATCGAGACATTAGAAATATTTATGTCCGATCTTTCCACAGACAAAGCATTTTATCTCACCTCCTCTACCTCTTCCTCTTCCTCTTGCTCACGGAAAGGTATTTCGATCGACATATTGTCCTCACTGTGAACTTCCTCCTCTTTCAGAGTGAGTATGAGGTTTATTTTATTCTTCCTTTGGCTTCTGAATTATGTCCTGGTCAATTTCTTTTCCTCTTCTCTGACTTTGAACTCGACCTCTTTGACCTTGCTTTCGGGCTAATTTCTCTTCATCCTTCAGAGCCATCTAATAAGCATCTTTGACATTCCTTATTGTCAACATGCTCATTTCCTCCTAGATGTCATATAACATACCATTCTTGTATCTCGAAACCTTTTCATCATCACTTCACGATGACCAGCTCTGATGTTGAGCCTGTAAAATTCTTCAATGTATTCCTTCATTATCATCATCTTCTGTCTCAAGTTCTACGTTCTTCGAAACAGATTGATCTGGTAGTCTCTGGGTATAAACTTGGCTTTCATTTTTGCAACCATCCTATCCTAGATTTCGATATTTTTCTTACCTTCGCAATGCCTGTCAGCCTACAGTTTATCCCACCACAGTCTTGCATGCCCTTTAAGTCTGGTGATGGTATGTTTAACTTTCTTATCTTCCTCGACATCCTCATAGTCAAAGTATTTATCGAGAGCTCTAAACCAATCTAGCAACTCTTCAATGTCTAAGTTGCCTTCATACATCGGAATGTCCATTTTTTCTCTGGCTCCGATTCTTGCAATAGCCCTGAATAGACATTCTTTTGTAGTGTCTTTGGTTGTGACTTCTTCTTCAGCTCCAGCCTCATTTTCTCTTTCGGCTTCACTGACATCTCCAACATCAACTGTCCATCTCTTTCTTGTCTCCATAGAATCCAATCGAGCATGGAGTTCTCTCATTTCCCTTTCTACAGTTGGATTGGGTATTGGTCTTTCTATCCTTCTTGGCGGCATTGTTTCAATCTGTTCCTGGCAGAAAATAAAAATAAAAATGTAGGCTAGGCTCTGATACCACTCTAATGCAGCACCCCCTGCCTCAGTAGGTTCTGCGTGACTTCCCAGTCTTAGTATCATCCTTTATCTCCCCGAGAGTCTAATTGACTCGTTGATTTCCCCATAGGAAATCACTCACACTCGCAAGTTCGTATCCACAGGTCCTTCTTTGGAGCTGCGCCCACGCTAAGAAACACTAAGCGCCAACTCACTCCCATGTGATCTCTTATATGACAACAGCCTTTACCCAAACGGGTATTTCAGCTTTCACGACTTCTCGATTCCATATGTGATCCCCCTTGACTCGATAATCCACGAAAACCGAAAAGGATGACGGAAATTTGATTCCTTCCTTGAACTTTTCCCTGATGTGACCTCTGATTATGAGCTGGGGCCAAATCGTTTCGGCACCCATGATTTCACATATAGGCATTTTGCGATGCAAAAAATCCTTTCACCAACTTTCAAAACCATGACCACCCCTTTCCATAGATCAACGAATCTAGGCTCTCCTACGATCTGATAGTCCTAGTTCTTTCAGGACTTCGTGAATCGAGAATTCGCAACTCTTGACTCTGAGTCACAACTTCCTTCCACTTCCCAAATTCCGAAATAGCAAAATTCAAGGATGAGTTCAACGACTCCTATTGATCCTAGTAAAATGGCCTCTATTCCTCCTGAGCTTATGAGTGATGAGAAACACTCGGCTCTAATCTCTCCAGTGGCCTACGAGATCCAATGGTTCATGACGAATCGACACTTCTCCACGAAGTGATTCCACTGTCCAATCAGACTTCTGGAAGACTCCTCTGCTCAAACGCTCCGGCGTCAACCTTTTTGAGTTTCCTATCTGTTGGGTTTCTTCAACACATGCCTTCCCTTTAACTCTTCGAGGTTCTTCCCCTTCTGATATTTCTCTTGCAAACTCAAGGATTCAATGGGCTCCTTCATAAACTCCTTGCAGCATTCTCAAATAACCTCAGGTTATTTGATCCTTCGACTCTATGCACTCTTTACGACAACAGTCCTTCAATCTTCCTCTTGGTTTGGTAAAATCCAAGATCTCACCCAACCTGTGCACACCTTGCACAACTCTGTGCTTCACCTGCACTTCTGCTGGTATGAAAACAATGGTATCTCTCCTGAGCTTTCTGAGATAAAACTCAGAACTTTGTCGATGCACACCTTGCAGATGTTTACTTCCCTCTTTGCAGGATTTCTTAGGAAGAGAAACAATTGAAAATCATTCTTCTCTCCTCACAGATTTCATACATTCAACATGAAATCAAGAGCATTCATACACACAGAACATTGAAATAAATGCATAACAGAGAAACAAAACACTGTAAACATACCCTTCAACAGATGTAAACAATAAGCATAATAACACCATGAAATTGAGTCAAAGCATTCATATATTAACTCAAATGTTCTTGTACATGGATTCTTCTCTATGTTATTTCTCTCTACAACTCTATAGCTTACTCAACTGATACAATTGAGAATGATACAATGATACAAGCGAGGGTGTCTTTTATGAGTTTTCCCTCCTACAGCTCTAAGATATCTAATCAAAAGTAAAAGCTACCTACTTTACATTCAATACAAATAAATGCCTTCACATTCGATAGATGAGAGCAATGCTCAAGATCTCTTTACAATCTCCCAAAACATAAATGTAGATACGCTCTCCTAGCTATTACATTAATGCTTCTCTATTAAAATTTAAAACATTTTCAAAATGTGCATTGGTGTGGTTCTAACTTTCTTTGCCTTTGCGCTTGCTCCACTAGTTGCTTATGATGCTCCTACATCAGCCAAGATTGGAGGGAAATATGGTTATAGGTGTCTCTTCTAGAAGTACCTTCGTTGGTAAGAGGGAGTGTTTATTTCTGTAGCATCGTAAAGATACTTTCACACAAGTCTAAGTATCTATACATGTTGAATTTATGCAAATGATTCTACCTTAGTAGTTTACTTTAATTATAGGAATTATTAAAGTAAAGTGGTTTTACTAATTAGTTGAGTTTTATTTAATGAAATGCTAAAGTTATTGAAATTATTGAATTAAATCTTATCCATTTATCTCAAGTGAGGTGAGATTTAATATCAACCCTCAATCACTTTGGAGATTAGGGTTAGGTCATAACTAAATATTTCAAAAGAAAGGATACAGTGAAGGAGGAAGAAATTTCTATGATCATATAATAGAGAGACAACAAAGAAGGAATTTTTCTCATGGACATATCAGATAGGTGGAGAAGGATTTTTTTGGAAGATTGGTTGTTGTCATTGATGTCAAACCTAGTCATTGGTTTTGGACCGAAAAATTGATGAAGGTATTTGGACTTGAAGGAAAATGCACATGAAAATACGACACCCATGTATGGATATTATACA
The DNA here is from genome assembly GCA_032191745.1 of Picea mariana. Classification (NCBI taxonomy): domain Eukaryota; kingdom Viridiplantae; phylum Streptophyta; class Pinopsida; order Pinales; family Pinaceae; genus Picea; species Picea mariana. The sequence continues at coordinate 50,675 of JASDQU010739838.1, forward strand.
TCATGTTTTTTCCGGTGATATGTGGCACGTCACGTGGATCCTCATGATTGAGGAGATATGATTTTTTGAAGATGACAAAGTGAATTGAAGAAGCAAGTACATGTAGGCCCTGAAGATAATTAAAGAACATAATTACAAAATAAGAAAGTTTCAGGTTGGCCCTAATTTTAAAAGGAAGTGACATAAATGGTATAAATAAATATTATTATACATTCATTTTATACACAATTTGAATTTCATAGAAAATAAGAAGTAAAGAAGGCCGAATTTCAAGGGAGGATGAAGGCTTTTGGTGATGTGTTCTAAGGTATGTTATTTTTAGGTCATCTTACCATTTTCGCTATAATTTGTTTATAGAATGATTCAGATGGTTAAATTGCTATGGTATTGAGAATACATATCAAGGTACTTGTGGTAAAATTTTCATCTCTTGATTCACTATAATTATGGAGATACACTATGTGGAATATAGGGTTTTTTACCAGTCCTGAAGCTAGTCAATAAACAGGTGTTCCAGGTAAAATAGTCATAACTTCTTCATAGAGAATCCAAATGAAGTGGGACATATTGCATTGGATAGAGTATGGACTTTATTTTCTTTTGTTGGAGTTTCATAATTGGATGTTAAATATTGAGCATGGGGCATCATGTAGAAGTTCGGTCTCCTGAATAAACTAGAATTGAACAAGGTCTATTATTCTCTCTATAACTTCTTTTTGGGGAGGATTCAAGGAGTGAAACTTGGAGAATTTTCAGAGAACACATTGAGTAATATTATCTATAGGATCAGATTATTCCAAGAATTGAAGAATTACAGAAATTGAAGAAGTCTTAGGAAGCATTATCAGGTTCTATGTGATGGTTGGTTGATGGTGGTGATTTAATGTAAAGTTTTGCTATCTCTCATATGTTCTTGGGTGGAAGGAAGGGGAAATAATGGAGACTTAAACCATATCTTAATATTAGAGTATTGTATCTTCTTCTTGGAGGTTTATCCCTCCCTTTACATTTAGAATTTGTAGCTACCTTTGGAAGTCATTACTTCCTTTGAACAATAACTATTGATTATTTCTCATATATTGTGCATGGTGTATTGTGGTGTATTGGTGTAACTCTTATACTATTTTTCATTTCTCATTGCATATAATTGAATGAATTAAGTATAATTTGAAAAATGTTTTAAATTGTACTTGATACTGATTCACCCCCCTCTCAGTATCAACAATTGGTATCAAAGCATGTTGCCTTCAAAACCGTTTAACCACTAGAGGGAAAATACTGAGCAGAGATGGATGACCATGAGCACATTTCAAATGGGATTCAAATATTTGATGGAATAAATTATGCATACTGGAGTGATAGGGTGAAAACTTACTTAACAGCTTTGGGATTAGACATTTGGTACTCAGTTGTAAATGGCTATGTAATCCCAAATAATGCTCCAACCGATCCAAATGAGAAGAATCTTATGATTTGTAATTCCAAAGCCATACATGTTATTCTAGGAGCATTGGCACCAAAAATTTCTAGCAAAGTTATGGGTTGCAACACTGCTAAAGAGGTATGGGACAAACTCAAGATTATCTACGAAGGTGATCCAAAAGTTAAGCAGGTCGAGGTTCAATGACATAGAGCAGAATTTGAAAATTTGAAGATGAATGAAAAGGAAGATATTGCAACATATTTTCTTAGAGTTGATGAATTTGTTAATTCCATGAGAGGATTGGGTGAAGAGCTCGATGAATCCTTGGTTGTACAAAAAGTGTTGAGATCACTTCTCTTGAAGTATGATGCTAAGGTCTCTGCCATTAAAGAAACTAGGGACTTGACCAAAACAACAATGGATGAATTACATGGGTCTCTTATAGCATATGAAATGAGAACAGGTACAGAAAGTGACCATCCAAACAATGAAGCAGCCTTTAAAGACATAAAAATGAAAAAATACAAGGATAACGAACTTGATGAAGAAATAGCAAATTTCATAAGAAGGTTCTAGAAGGGAAGTAGAAGATACAAAGGTAAGTCTCCTCTCAAATGATTTAACTGTGGTATAATAGAATATATTGTTGAAAACTGCTACTATAAAAAAGGAGAAGTCTAAAAAATAAAAACATATTATACTCGAAGGATGATGACATATCCTCATATGAGAGTGATGAAGAAGATAATGATGGAGGAAAAGTCCTCTTCATAACCCAAGAAACCCAGGATGATGATCACAAGAATTCTAAATAAGAAGAAATCATTTCTTAAAAAGATTCAGATGAAGAAACCAAACTTGATTCCTTTTGGGGATATAAAGACAATGCAGAGAGTGAAGAAGAAGATGAGAATCTTGAAAAGTTGAAGCATCTTGAAACTAAAAATAGCAACCTTAGAAACAAAAACATAATACTAAAAGGTTAATTGAGTAGTTGTGAAGAAGAGAATTACAAGATTGAAAGATCATTGATAGCTTGAAGGAACAATTAGAAGATTTTGAGAAATTGAAACAAGAATTGGATCACACAAAAGGGGAGCTACTATTGACAACAGAAAAGTTGAAGAAGTTCAAAAAAACACTGAAAAATTAGATGAGATCCTTAGAAATCAAAGATCTCCAAATGACAAGACAGAACTAGGATACAATGACAGATTGAAAATAATAAAACAAGAGAAGGAAGATGAAAATGATGAAACCAACACTCCAAAACAAGTTGAACAACAAGATTGAAGATTAGAATTTAGAAGGAAGGAGACATCAAGAATATCCTCTCCCATCAGGTATGAAAGAAATCATTATGAATGAAACTACAGAAGAATAGATCATGAACCTAGATGGACCACACCACAAAGAAGATCACTTACTGCCAGGTATCAAAATTTCTTTCTTGAACATTGTTATACTTGTGGAAATTTTGGACACAAGGCAATCAATTGTAGAATCAATGAAAGGCATAACTATGCAAGCTACATGAATGGTTAAAATAGTAGATATGGAAATGTTCATAGACCTGTAAAAAAAAATTATAATCCATTTGACCCATTAATGGATAAAAATATTGTATGTTACAAGTGCAATAATATTGGTCACAAAGCACGAGATTGCAGAGAGATGAAGGAAGATAATCATATGCCAAATGTCTGTATACCAACTAAAACATGGAAAAGGAAAGAAATTCCACAAAATGAAAAATGTCAAATAACATTAGTCACTAAAGAAAGCAAAGAAGAAGATGAATGGTGCATAGATAGTGGGTGCTCATCTCATATGACCGGAGATCAAAGAAAATTTGTCAATTTGAAGAAAAATGGTGGAAATGTTGCATTTGGAGATGACTCATCTACCAAAATACTTGGAAAAGGAATTGTAAATCTTGGAAGTGAAAATGTAAAAGCAGGAAAAGTCCTATTGGTTGAAGATCTAAACCATAATCTCCTTAGTGTCAGCAAAATTTGTGATCAAGGATACACTCTTACATTTGACTCCCAAAAATGTAAAATCAGAGAAAATAACTCAGGAAGATTGGTTGCAACTGCAACAAGAATACCGAACAACATATACATCCTAGACATGAATCAGATAGAGAACATAGAAGCCACACAAAAGGATTCCAAGGAAGAAAATTCCCAAAGACCAAAAATAAGGATGAAGTATTCTTGAGTGCCATATGTTAAGGGGGAGCAGCCCCAAAGAAGAGAGTTACCTTTTGTCATTAAACTCAGGGGGAGAATCCCTACCCTTTTCCATTGATTTCAAAGGGGGATATAGGGGGAGCATGAGTGTTTCCATCAATGAAAAAGGGGGAGATTGTTGGAATATTGGTTGTTGTCATCGATGTCAACCATAGTCATGGGTTTTGGACTGCAAGATTGATGAAGGTATTTGGACTTGAAGGACAATGCACATGTAGATACAACACTCATGGATGGATAGTATACATCATGTTGTTTTCGGTGGTATGTGGCACATCACGTGGATCCTCATGGTTGAGGAGAAATGAATTTTTTAATATGACAAAGTGAATTGAAGAAGGAAGTACATGTAGGCCCAAAGGATAATTGAAGAACAAAATTACAAAATAAGAAAGTGACAGGTTGGCCCTAATGTTAAAAGGAAGTGACTTAAATGGTATGAATAAATATCATTATACATTCATTTTATACAAAAATCCAATTTCAGAGGAAATTGGAAGTAAAGAAGGTCGGATTTCAAGGAAGGATGAAGCCTTTTGGTGATGTGTTCTAATGTATGTTATTTTCAGGTCATCTTACCATTTTCGCTATAATTTTTTTTCTAGAATGATTAAAATGGTTGAATTTCTATGGTATTGATAATAAATATCAAGGTGCCTTTGGTAAAAGTTTCATCTCTTGATTCGCTATAATTATGGAGATACACTATGTGGAAGATAGGGTTGTTTACAAGTCCTGAAGCTAGTCAATAAACAGGTGTTTCGGGTAAAAATGTCATAACTTCTTCATAGATAATCCAAATGAAGTGGGACAAATTGAATTGGATAGAGTATGGATTTTAGTTTCTTATGTGTGAGGCTTAGAATCATCTGTTAAATATTGAGTGTGGGGAATTTTATACAAGTTCTGTCTTCTGAATAAACCAGAGTTGAACAAGGTCTACCATTCTCTCTATAAATTCTTTATGGGGAGGATTCAAGGAGTGAAACTTGGAGAAGTTTTAGAGAATACATTGATTAATATTATCTAGAGGATCAGATTATTCCAAGAATTGAAGAATTGCAGAAATTGAAGAAGTCTCTGGAAGCATTATCAGGTTCTATGTGATGGTTGGTTGATGGTGATGATTTAATGTAAAGTTTTATTATCTCTCATATATTATTGGGTGGAAGGAAGGGTCAAGGATGGAGAG
>JASDQU010739838.1:61631-92145 GCA_032191745.1 Picea mariana
AACTTTCGAAACCAAGACCACCCCTTGCCATAGATCAATGAATCTAGGCTCTCCTACGATCTGATGGTCCTAGTTCTTTCAGGACTTCGTGAATCAAGAATTCGCAACACTCGACTCCGAGTCACAGCTTCCTTCCACTTCCCAAATTCTGAAATAGCGAAATTCAAGGATGAGTTCAATGAATCCTGTTGATCCTAATACAATGGACTCTATTCCTCTTGATCTTATGAGTGATGAGAAACACTCATCTCTAATCTCTCCATTGGCCTATGAGATCCAACGGTTCACTACGAATCGACACTTCTCCACGAAACGATTCCACCGTCCAATCAGACTTCTGGAAGACTCCTCTGCTCAAACACTCCGGCGTCAACCTTTTTGAGTTTCCTATCTGTTTGGTTTCTTCAACACACACCTTCCATTGATCTCTTCAAGGTTCTTCCCCTCCTGAGATTTCTCTTGCAAACTCAAGGATTCAACGGGCTCCTTCATGCACTCCTTGCAGCATTCTCAAATAACCTCAGGTTATTTGATCCTTCGACTCTATGCACTCTTTGCGACAACAGTCCTTCAATCTTCCTCTTGGTTTGGTAAAATCCAAGATCTCACCCAGCCTGTGCACACCTTGCACAACACTGTGCTTCACTTGCACTTCTTCTGGTATGAAAACAATGGTATCTCTCCTGAGCTTTCTGAGATAAAACTCAGAACTTTGTCAATGCACACCTTGTAGACGTTCACTGCCCTCTTTGCAGGATTTCTTAGGAAGAGAAACAATTGAAACTCATTCTTCTCTCCTCACAGATTTCATACATTCAACATGAAATCAAGAGCATTCATACACACAGAACATTGAAATAAATGCATAACAGAGATACAAAACACTGTAAACATACCCTTGAACAGATGTAAACAGTAAGCATAATAACACCATGAAATTGAGTCAAAGCATTCATATATTAACTCAAATGTTCTTGTACATGGATTCTTCTCTATGTTGTTTCTCTCTACAACTCTATAGCTTACTCAACTGATACAATTGGGAATGATACAATGATACAAGCGAGGGTGTCTTTTATGAGTTTTCCCTCCTATAGCTCTAAGATATCTAATCAAAAGTAAAAGCTACCTACTTTACATTCAATACAAATAAATGCCTTCACATTCGAAAAATGAGAGAAATGCTCAAGATCTATTTACAATCTCCCAAAACATAAATGTAGATACGCTCTCCCAGCTATTACATTAATGCTTCTCTATTAAAATTTAAAACATTTTGAAAATGTGTGCTGGTGTGGTTCTAACTTTCTTTGCCTTTGCGCTTGCTCCACTAGTTTCTTATGATGCTCCTGCATCAGCCAGGATTGGAGGGAAATATGGTTCCAGGTGTCTCTTCTAGAAGTACCTTCGTTGGTAAGAGGGAGTGTTTATTTTTGTAGCATCGTAAAGATACTTTCACACAAGTCTAAGTATCTATACGTGTTGAATTTATCCAAATGATTTTACCTTAGTAGCTTACTTTAATTATAGGAATTATTAAAGTAAAGTGGTTTTACTAATTAGTTGAGTTTTATTTAATGAAATGCTAAAGTTATTGAAATTATTGAATTAAATCTTATCCATTTATCTCAAGTGAGGTGAGATTTAATATCAACCCTCAATCACTTTGGAGATTAGGGTTAGGTCATAACTAAATATTTCAAAAGAAAGGATACGGTGAAGGAGGAAAAAATTTCTATGATCATATAATAGAGAGACAACAAAGAAGGAATTTTTCTCAGGGACATATCAGATAGGTGGAGAAGGATTTTTTTGGAAGATTGGTTGTTGTCATTGATGTCAACCCTAGTCATTGGTTTTGGACCGAAAGATTGATGAAGGTAATTGGACTTGAAGGAAAATGCACATGAAAATACAACACCCATGTATGGATATTATACATCATGTTGTTTCCAGTGGTATGTGGCACGTCACGTGGATCCTCATGATTGAGGAGAAATGATTTTTTGAAGATGACAAAGTGAATTGAAGAAGCAAGTACATGTAGGCCCTGAAGATAATTAAAGAACATAATTACAAAATAAGAAAGTTTCAGGTTGGCCCTAATTTTAAAAGGATGTGACATAAATGGTATAAATAAATATCATTATACATTCATTTTATACACAATTCGAATTTCAAAGGAAATCAGAAGTAAAGAAGGCCGGATTTCAAGGGAGGATGAAGTCTTTTGGTGATGTGTTCTAAGGTATGTTATTTTCAGGTCATCTTACCATTTTCGCTATAATTTGTTTATAGAATGATTCGAATGGTTAAATTTCTATGGTATTTAGAAGACATATCAAGGTACCTATGGTAAAAATTTCATCTCTTGATTCACTATAATTATGGAGATACACTATGTGAAATATAGGGTTTTTTACCGGTCCTAAAGCTAGTCAATAAACAGGTGTTCCAGGTAAAATAGTCATAACTTCTTCATAGAGAATCCAAATGAAGTGGGAAATATTGCATTGGATAGAGTATGGACTTTATTTTCTTTTGTTGTAGTTTTAGAATCGGATGTTAAATATTGAGCATGGGGCATTTTGTACAAGTTTGGTCTCCTGAATAAACCATAATTGAACAAGGTCTACCATTCTCTCTATAACTTCTTTTTGGGGAGGATTCAAAGAGTGAAACTTGGAGAATTTTCAGAGAACACATTGAGTAATATTATCTACAGGATCAGATTATTCCAAGAATTGAAGAATTACAGAAATTGAAGAAGTCTTAGGAAGCATTATCAGGTTCTATGTGATGGTTGGTTGATGGTGATGATTTAATGTAAAGTTTTGTTATCTCTCATATATTCTTGGGTGGAAGGAAGGGGAAAGGATGGAGATTTAAAACATCTCTTGATATTAGAGGATTGTATCTTCCTCTTGGAGGTTTATCCCTCCCTTTACATTTGGAATCTGTAGCTACCTTTGGAAGTCATTACTTCCTTTGAACAATAACTATTGATTATTTCTCATATATTGTGCATGGTGTATTGTGGTGTATTGGTGTAGCTCTTATACTATTTTTCATTTCTCATTGCATATAATTGAATGAATTAAGTATAATTTGAAAAACGTTTTAAATTGTACTTGATATTGATTCACCCCCCTCTCAGTATCAACAATTGGTATCAAAGCATGTTGCCTTCAAAACAGTTTAACCACTGGAAGGAAAATACTGAGCAGAGATGGATGACCATGAGCACATTTCAAATGGGATTCAAATATTTGATGGAATAAATTATGAATATTGGAGTGATAGAGTGAAAAATTACTTAACATCTTTTGGATTAGACATTTGGTACTCAGTTGTAAATGTCTATGTAATCCCAAATACTGCTCCAACCGATCCAAATGAGAAGAAGCTTATGAGTAGTAATTCCAAAGCCATACATGTTATTCTAGGAGCATTGGCACCAAAAATTTCTAGCAAAGTTATGGGTTGCAACACTGCTAAAGAGGTATGGGACAAACTCAAGATTATCTACGAAGGTGATCCAAAAGTTAAGCAGGTCGAGGTTCAACAACATAGAGCAGAATTTGAAAATTTGAAGATGAATGAAAAGGAAGGTATTGCAACATATTTTCTTAGAGTTGATGAAGTTGTTAATTCTATGAGAGGATTGGGTGAATAGCTTGATGAATCCTTGGTTGTAGAAAAAGTGTTGAGATCACTTCTCTTGAAGTATGATGCTAAGGTCTCTTCCATTAAAGAAACTAGGGACTTGACCAAAATAACAATGGATGAATTACATGGGTCTCTTATAGCATATGAAATGAGAACAAGTACAGAAAGTGACCATCCAAACAATGAAGAAGCCTTTAAAGCCATAAAAATGACAAAATACAAGGATAATGACCTTGATGAAGAAATAGTAAATTTCGTAAGAAGGTTCTAGAAGGGAAGTGGAAGATACAAAGGTAAGTCTCCTCTCAAATGATTTAACTGTGGTATAATAGGATATATTGTTGAAAACTGCTACTATAAAAAAAGAGAAGTCTAAAAAATAAAAACATCTTATACTCCAAGGATGATGACATCTCCTCATATGAGAGTGATGAAGAAGATAATGATGGAGGATAAGTCCTCTTCATAACCCAAGAAACCCAGGATGATGATCAGAAGAATTCTAAATAAGAAGAAATCATTTCTGAAAAAGATTCGGATGAAGAAACCAACCTTGATTCCTTTTTGGGATACAAAGACAATGCAGAGAGTGAAGAAGAAGATGAGAATCTTGAAAATTTGAAGCATGTTGAAACTAAAAATTGCAAGCTTAAAAACACAAACATAATACTAAAAGGTTAATTGAGTAGTTGTGAAGAAGAGAATTACAAGATTGAAAAGATCATTGATAGCTTGAAGGAACAATTAGAAGATTGTGAGAAATTGAAAGAAGAATTGGATCACACAAAAGGGGAGCTACTATTGACAACAAAAAAGTTGAAGAAGTTTGAAAAAAACACTGAAAAATTAGATGAGATCCTTAGAAATCAAAGATCTCAAAATGACACGACAGGACTAGGATACAATGATAGATTGAAAACAATAAAACAAGAGAAGGAAGATGAAAATGATGAAACCAACACTCCAAAACAAGTTGAACAACAAGATAGAAGATTAGAATTCAGAAGGAAGGAGACATCAAGAATATCCTCTCCCATCAGGTATGAAAAAAATCATTATGATGGAAACTACAGAAGAATAGATCATGAACCAAGATGGACCACACCACAAAGAAGATCACTTACTACCAGGTATCAAAATTTATATCTTGGACATTGTTATACTTGTGGAAATTTTGGACACAAGGCAATCAATTGTAGAATCAATGAAAGGCATAACTATGCAAGCTACATGAATGGTTAAAATAGTAGATATGGAAATGTTCATAGACCTATCAACAAAATTTATAATCCATTTGACCCATTAATGGATAAAAATATTGTATGTTACAAGTGCAATAATATTGGTCACAAAGCACGAGATTGCAGAGAGATGAAGGAAGATAATCGTATGCCAAATGTCTGTATACCAGCTACAACATGGAAAAGGAAAGAAATTCCACAAAATGAAAATTGTCAAATAACATTAGTCACTAAAGAATGCAAAGAAGAAGATGAATGGTTCATATATAGTGGGTGCTCATCTCATATGACCGGAGATCAAAGAAAATTTGTCAATTTGAAGAAAAATGGTGGAAATGTTGCATTTGGAGATGACTCATCTACCAAAATATTTGGAAAAGGAATTGTAAAGCTTGGGAGTGAAAATGTAAAAGCAGGAAAAGTCCTATTGGTTGAATATCTAAACCATAATATTCTTAGTGTCAGCAAAATATGTGATCAAGGATAAACTCTTACGTTTGACTCCCGAAAATGTAAAATTAGAGAAAATAACTCAGGAAGATTGGTTGCAAATGCAACAAGAATACCGAACAACATATACATCCTAGACATGAATAAGATAGAGAACATAGAAGCCACACAAAAGGATTCCAAGGAAGAAAAAGTCCCAAAGACAAAAAGTAAGGATGAAGTATTATTGAGTGCAATTTTTTTAGGGGGAGCAGCCCCAAAGAAGAGAGTTACCTTTTGTCATTAAACTCAGGGGGAGAATCTGATGCAGGCGTGAGTCCCCTCTACTCACCCACTCTTAGGATCGATCTAAATTCCTCATGCAAGCTGAATTGGCTCTTCTGATTCCCTGTTGGAATCTCTGATGAAAACCCGATCCACAGGTCCTTTCTTCACCCTGTCACGGCCTCTACACCCGCCTGTGACTTTTTCCCGACTCAGTTTCAGGTTTCGGGGTTTCTTCCTTTATGATGTCGAGAGTTCCTGTCCTCTTGAATCCCAGATCTCCAATGAGCAATTTCACCGATACGTGCCCTTTATGCGTTAGCCCTCATAGCTATGCTCTGGTCCATGTGAACGCTAATTCATAAGACCGCAGCCTTATCCTTCTTTCGGGGTTTTGGGCTTTAAAATCCTGATGTGCCCCTAGCTTCAATTAGCCCTCTGGCTAGGCTCGTGGTCCATGTGACCTCCCCCTATATGACCACAACCATACCTCCTCATCAGGGTTTCAGACTTTTCAATGCCGAAATACACTCGTCCTCAAGATTCGCGATTCCTCGAATCTCGATACGACGTCAGCTGGCCCCCACACAATGAAGATTTCCTCCTTATCCGATACCCTGACAATTGGCTCCCACAATGGGGCTTTCCACTTTTCTCCTTTTCGGGGTTTCAAACTTCACGATTCCGAAATGCCCAAACCTCTTGTCACCAGGATTCCCGATATTCCAATGACCAAAATGCCGATGGACGACTTCTTGTCGGGACTTTCCCCAATGGCTCCGATTGCTGCCACACATCCTCCTCTGATGGATGGTCCTGGTTAAATCTTGGGACTTCGCGACTTCTGATGTCCTAGATGCCTTGTCCCTACGACTTGTGAAATGACGAACTCTGATGCGCCAAAGTACCGATGGGCGCTCGATCTCCGCCACGCATCTCCACTACCGAATGGTTCAGATTTGTGTCGGTATTTTCAGGGTGGACTTACCTGATCTCATGTCCACGGGAATGTCGATATCCCGACTTCGATGCCTCGATATCCTGATATGTGTCAGGACTTCCTCCAAGACTTTTCTCCTCTGGTTTACGAGGTTAGCTCCCTCGCAACTCTCTGCTGATCCGACGGCTGTTGGGTCTCCGCTCAAGATCTAACAGTCAAGATCCATTCTTCATGTGCGCTCCTCCTGAGCTTCCTTCTTGGACGTAAAAACCTTCCAATGGTCCAGATCTTCTCAGTTGATCTGACGACAGCTGTGCTCCCTCCTGAGCTTGCGCACTTTCTTCCTACACTTGGAAGAATTTCAAAATCCAAAGGCCTCAACCTTTGTTCCCTTTCTCTACTGTGAACTCCTTTATCTTGAGCTTTGTTATGCACATTCTCCTCGACGCTATTCCTCCTGAGCTTTCACTTCCAAATCCTCAAAGGATTCTTTGACTTTTTCCCTCTACAGATTCTTCATGCACCCATAGTGTTGTCTCTCCTGATATTCTCCCACACTCATACCCCTATGGGATTTTATCTTTCTTCCATTCTCCCTCAGATGGAGAATGTTGGGATTCCCTCCTGGCTATCCTCTGCCTCAAGCAACCTCTTGCTGAGTCTATCAGGGTGTTTAGCAACCCTGTGAAGATCCTTCAGTGGATTCTTCCTTCAAACTACATAACTCAAAAGAGTTCTCTTCTCTTCTCTGTGCCTGTCTGCAGACTGACTCAAATGCCCACCTGGCAGAGTATCTTCTCACAAAATGCTCAGTAGTTTTGTTCCCTTCTCCTATGCACCCCTCGCACCTTCTCAATGCCCACCTGGCAGAGCTCTCAGAATCCTCAGTGATTCTAGTTCTCCTTCCTGAACTCATAGCAGAGTTCTATCTTTGTGCACTCCTTGCACTAGCTCAATGCCCACCTGGCAGAGCTTCACAGAATCCTCAGTGATTCTAGTTCTTCTTCCTGAACTCACAACAGAGTTCTATCTTTGTGCACTCCTTGCACTGGCTCAATGCCCACCTGGAAGAGCTCCACAAAACTCTCAGTGATTCTGGCTTTTCTCTGAACTGACAACAAAGTTCCTCCAACTGCACCTTGTGTCTGTGCTCAATGCCCAATTGGAAGAGCTTTACAGAACTCATAGCAAAGTTCTGTCTGCAACTGTGTCTCTCCTACACAGCCTTTCCTCCAAGGTGTTCAACAACCTTGAGGTCTTCCTTTGAGTTGTTGACTCCATCTCTTGTGCCGCAGCATGCCTTTGTCTGAACCCACAGAATTCAGAAGTGCATCCTCTGTGCACGGCTCTCAGAACCCGCAGTGTTCTATCACACCCTCCTAGTGTGAAGCCTCAAAGACCTTCACCTGAAATCCAACCAACTCCTGCAAATGCAAAACTACAGTATACATCTACAACATAAAATAACACTCACAGACGTTCACATAACACAGAATTCATGCAGGAAAAACTGCTTCTGTTTATATTAAAAATGGCAAACGCCTGTAATTACAAGGTGTTCTCGAGCTCTCTTTGGCTCTACAACTCAACTTTTTACACAAAATGAGATCCTAAGTCTCTTTTACCTGAGGGGGCTCTTAGAGCTCTTCCCTCCAATCTACCTACCCTATTCAATTACATTGAATGGGTTGTCTAGTCCAGAATCGAATCTAGATCTCAGCCATACAAACATTAATGGTCAATCTTATCTATAGCCTACGCAAAGGCACGGCTCTACAGCTCACCAGCTTACAACATTTAATTACATTCAATTCAGATTTAAATGAGGACTGCGCCTCTCTCTTCAGCTTTGAATGCATTCGCTCGACGTGGCTGGCTGGCTGGCTGGATGACGTGGAGAGATGCTCCTGCATCAAACTCCTCAACTACAAAATTCATGAGCTCCTGCTCATGAGATTCCCATCTCTGATGTTGAAATCCTCCTGGATCCCAAATCATCCTTTGGAGCTGTTCATCCACTCCATTCTGCTGCTGCTGCTGCTTCTGCGTTGCTGCTGCTGCTGCTTCTCTTCTACTCAGCCTCTCCTCACTGGCAGTTTCTGCTGACCCCAACATCAGCCTTCTGATCTCTTCTATCACCTCGTCCAACTGCTCCAGTGGCTGTCTCTTTTCATGCAGTCTCCTCAGCTGCAAAAACTTTTGGCACATGGGCAGATTCTCAGGATCTCCCATGCCTTCTTCATCAGTCTCCAACTTTACCTGTTGGATGTGCACGCCCTGCACTTTCACCCTCTCTTCCAGGGCTTCAATCTGTTCCCACAGATCAACAAAACAAATGTTGTCTGCCTCTTCTTGCAGTCTTTTCAGCTTCCTGGCTAAAAATATTGAGCCATTCTTCTGAATGCTCATCATCCTCTTCTGCTTCTTCTGCTGTCAGCTTCAGTGCTACAACTTCTTCAGCTTCATGGCTGAAAGCATTGAGACACTCCTCCAATCAGGATGTGCGCAANGAATGCTCATCATCCTCTTCTGCTTCTTCTGCTGTCAGCTTCAGTGCTACAACTTCTTCAGCTTCATGGCTGAAAGCATTGAGACACTCCTCCAAATTCTCATTTTCTTCTTCGTCGGCTTGAGCATCTTCCAAAGTCTTCTCCAATTCCTCTTCTTTCCTGACAGTCATAGCTGACTGTTCTGATGTTGTTGTTGCACCATCTGCAACACAGTTTTTTGCCTCCTCTTGGGAAAATGGTAGGAATACTCCAATTCCCCCAATCATCAGAAGATCTCTCATATCTTCCTCCTCTGTCAGATGCACATGCTGATCTAAATCCATCTATGAATTTATGATACCCTTAGATAGTCTCATTTGCTTGTCCCTGCCCACCTGGAAATACGGGATGCTCCCGCTGCTCTCGTGGCAGATTATGAGATCAATTGACCCCATCTTCATCAACACTCTTTGCTGAATTGAACTCACCTCCGAGTCCATGAGACTTTCAGATAATCTCAAATTTTCATCTCTACCCACCTGGCAATCTGAGATGCTTTCGCTGCCCTCATGGAAGTCTTCGAGATCCTGCAGCGATCTCATTTCATTGCCCAGCTGGCAATGTGAAATTCCATGACTATCCTCCTGACAGTCTGTGAGATCCCGGAACGATATCAACCCTTTTCCCACCTGGAAATTGGGAATTTCCTCTCTACCCTCCTGGCAGTTCTTGAGATCCTCAGCTGATCCCAATTCATTCTCTTCACCAAGAAATTTTCCAGTCTCTGGTTCACATACCTGAACCATCTCCTCAGGTTCGTCGAGGTTTTCAGCATACCTCAACCATCATGTTAACAGCCTCCACTGTCTTCTGACCATCAACTCCTTGACTGGCCATTTCGCTTTCGGCTTCTTCATGGGCCATTCACTCATCCATCTCAACCTCTTATCCTACCGCATCCGCAGTTAGAGCTTCTCTATATCTGCCTTTAATTCAGAGAGCTCTTTATCCATTTCTGCAAGCTTTTCTGCCTTGCTCTTCCTCCCAGCATGCCTATGGTCTTCAGTAACCATGGTGTTGTCTTTGTCTGCTTTCCTAGAAAACCTACTGCTATCACTCTGCACTAAGAGTGTTACCAGCTTCATCCTCCTACAATCTCCCTGACTGTCTTCTTGATTGCTGCCTACCTGCAAACAATTGCCACAGAGTCTCCAACGCTCTGTCTTCTATTGTCTTCCCGCTTCACCTGAAATATACAAGTGAAGTTCCCGCTCTGATACCACTTTATGCATGTGTGAGTCCCCTCTACTCACCCGCTCTTAGGATCGATCTAAATTCCTCATGCGAGCCGAATTGGCTCTTCTGGTTCCCTGCTAGAATCTCTGATGAAAACCCGATCCACAGGTCCTTTCTTCACCCTGTCATGGCCTCTACATGCGCCTGTGACTTTTTCCCGACTCAGTTTCGTGTTTTGGGGTTTCTTCCTTTATGATGTTGAGAGTTCCTGTCCTCTTGAATCCCCGATCTCCGATGAGAAATTTCACCGATACACGTCCTTTACGCGTTAGCCCTCCTGGCTATGCTCTGGTCCATGTGACCGCTAATTCATAAGACCACAGCCTTATCCTTCTTTCGAGGTTTTGGGCTTTAAAATCCTGATGTGCCCCTAGCTTCAATTATCCCTCCAACTAGGCTCGTGGTCCACGTGACCTCCCCCTATATGACCGAAACCATGCCTCCTCATCAAGGTTTCGAATTTTTCAATGCCAAAATACACTCCTCCTCAAGATTCGCGATTCCTCGAATCCCGATATGACGTTAGTTGGCCCCCACACAACGGAGCTTTCCTTCTTATCCGATACACTGACAACTGGCTCCCATAATGGGGGTTTCCACTTTTCTCCTTGTCGGGGTTTCAGACTTCATGATTCTGAAATGCCCAAACCTCTTGTCACCAGGATTCCCGATATCCTGATGACCAAAATGATGATAGACAACTTCCTGTTGGGACTTTCCCCGATGGCTCTGATTGCTGCCATGCATCCTCCTCTTATGGACGGTCCTAGTTAACTCTCGGGACTTCACAAATTCTGATGTCCTGGATGCCTCGTCCCTAGGACTCATGAAATGTCAAACTACGATGCGCCAAAGTACCGATGCGCACTCGATCTTCGCCATGCGTCTCCACTACCAGACGACTCAGATTTGTGTCGAGATTTTCAGAGTGGACTTACCCGATCTCCTATCCACGGGAATGTCGATATCCCGACTCTGACGCCTCAATATCCAGATATGTGTCAGGACTTCCTCCAAGACTTTTCTCCTCCTGTTTACGAGGTTAGCTCCCTCGCAACTCTCTACTAATCCAACGACTGTCGGGTCTCCGCTCAAGATCTGACAGTCAATATCTGTTCTGCCTGTGCGCTCCTCCTAAGCTTCCTTCCTAGATGTAAAAAAATTCCAATGGTCCAGATCTTCTCGACCGATCTGACGATGGCTGTGCTCCCTCCTGAGCTTGTGCACTTTATTCCTGCACTTAGAAGAATTTCAAAATCCAAAGGCCTCAATCTTTTCTCCCTTTCTCTACTACGAACTCCTTTATCTTGAGCTTCGTTGCGCGCATTCTCCTCGACGCTGTTTCGCCTGAGCTTTCACTTCCGAATCCTCAAAGGATTCTTTGAATTTTTCCTTCTGCAAAGTCTTCACGCACCCACAGTGTTGTCTCTCCTGAGCTTCTCCCACGCTCAGACCCCTACAGGATTTTATCTTTCTTCCCTTCTCCCTCAGATGGAGAATGTTGGGATGCCCTCCTGGCTATCCTCTGCAGCAAGCAACCTCTTGCTGAGTCTATCAGGGTGTTCAACAACCCTGTGAATATCCTTCAGTGGATTCTTCCTTCAAACTACAAAACTAAAAAGAGTTCTCTTCTCTTCTCTGTGCCTGTCTGCACACTGACTCAAATGTCCACCTAGTAGAGTATATTTTCACAGAACGTTCAACAGTTATGTTCCCTTCTCCTATGCACCCCTTGCACCTGCTCAATGCCCACCTAGCAGAGCTTTCAGAATGCTTAGTGATTCTGGTTCTCCTTCCTGAACTCACAGTAGAGTTCTATCTTTGTGAACTCCTTGCACTGGCTCAATGCCCACCTGGCAGAGCTTCACAGAATCCTCAATGATTCTGGTTCTTCTTATTGAACTCACAACAGAGTTCTATCTTTGTGCACTCCTTACACTGGCTCAATGCCCACCTGGTAGACATCCACAGAACTCTCAGTGATTTTGGCTTCTGTCTGAACTCACAACAGAGTTCCTCCAACTGCACCTTGTGCCCCTGCTCAATGCCCACTTGGCAGAGCTTTACAGAACTCACAGCAAAGTTCTGTCTGCAATTGTGTCTCTCCTACACAGCCTTTCCTCAAAGGTGTTCAACAACCTTGAGGTCTTCCTTTGAGTTGTTGACTCTAGCTCTTGTGCCACATCACGCCTTTGTCTAAACCCGCAGAATTCAGAAGTACATCCTCTATGGACGGCTCTCAGAACCCGCAGTGTTCTGTCACACCCTCCTGGTGTGAAGCCTCAAAGACCTTCACCTGAAATCCAACCAACTTCTGCAAATGCACAACTACAGTATACATCTAAAGTATAAAAGAACACTCATAGACATTCACATAACATAGAATTCATGCAGGAAAAGCTTCTTTTGTTTATATTAAAAATGGCAAACGCCTGTAATTACAAGGTGTTCTCGAGCTCTCTCTGGCTCTACAACTCAAATTTTTACACAAAATGAGATCGTAAGTCTCTTTTACCTGAGGGGGCTCTTAGAGCTCTTCCCTCCAATCTACCTACCCTATTCAATTACATTGAATGGGTTGTCTAGTCTAGAATTGGATCTAGATCTTAGCCATACAAACATTAATGGCCGATCTTATTTACAGCCTGTGCAAAGGCACAACTCTACAGCTCACCAGCTTACAACATTTAATTACATTCAATTCATATTTAAATGAGGACTGCGCCTTTCTCTTTAGCTTTGAATGCACGCGCTTGACGTGGCTGGATGGCTGGCTGGCTGATGTGGAGAGATGCTCCTGCATCAAAATCCCTAACCTTTTCCATTGATTTCAAAGCGGGATATAGGGGGAGCATGAGTGTTTCCATCAATGAAAAAGGGGGATATTGTTGGAATATTGGTTGTTGTCATCGATGTCAACCATAGTCATGGGTTTTGGACCGCAATATTGATGAAGGTATTTGGACTTGAAGGACAATGCACATGCAGATACAACACCCATAGATGGATAGTATACATCATGTTGTTTCCGGTGGTATGTGGGACATCACGCGGATCCTCATGGTTGAGGAGAAATGAATTTTTTAAGATGACAAAGTGAATTGAAGAAGGAAGTACATGTAGGCCCAAAAGATAATTAAAGAACAAAATTACAAAATAAGAAAGTGCCAGGTCGGCCCTAATGTTAAAAGGAAGTGACATAAATGGTATAAATAAATATCATTATACATTCATTTTATACACAAATCCAATTTCATAGGAAATCAGAAGTAAAGAAGGTCGGATTTCAAGGAAGGATGAAGTCTTTTGGTGATGTGTTCTAATGTATGTTATTTTCAGGTCATCTTACGATTTTCGCTATAAATTTTTTTCTAGAACGATTCAGATGGTTGAATTTCTATGGTATTGATAATAAATATCAAGGTGTCTGTGGTAAAATTTTCATCTCTTTATTTGCTATAATTATGGAGATACACTATGTGGAAGATAGGGTTGTTTACAAGTCCTGAAGCTAGTCGATAAACAGGTGTTTCAGGTAAAAATGTCATAACTTCTTCATAGAGAATCCAAATGAAGTGGGACAAATTGAATTGGATAGAGTATGGATTTTAGTTTCTTATGTGTGAGGCTTAGAATCAGATGTTAAATATTGAGCGTGGGGAATTTTGTACAAGTTCATTCTTCTGAATAAACCAGAGTTGAACAAGGTCTACCATTCTCTCTATAAATTCTTTATGGGGAGGATTCAAGGAGTGAAACTTGGAGAAGTTTTAGAGAATACATTGATTAATATTATCTAGAGGATCAGATTATTCCAAGAATTGCAGAAATTGAAGAAGTCTTTGGAAGCATTATCAGGTTCTACGTGATGGTTGGTTGATGGTGATGATTTAATGTAAAGTTTTATTATCTCTCATATATTATTGGGTGGAAGGAAGGGTCAAGGATGGAGAGTTAAAGCATCTATTGATATTGGAGGATCGTATCTTCCTCTTGAATTTTTATCCCTCCCTTTACATTTGGAAGCTGTAGCTACCTTTGGAAGTCATTACTTCCCTTGAACAATAACTATTGGTTGTTTCGCATATATTGTGCATGGTGTATTGTGGTGTATTGGTTTAACTCTTATACTATTTTTCATTTCTCATTGGATATAATTGAATGGTTTAAGTATAATTTGAAAAAGGTTTTAAATTGTACTTGATATTGATTCACCCCCCTCTCAGTATCAACAACTTTTCACCTAGAGATCAATACAAGTCATGGATAAGAGAAAAGAAGGGCAACTGCAAGAAGATATAGCATATTAGAGCCACAGTAGTAGAGAGAAGATGTATGCACTTCATAGGTTAGTCATGTTGTGTATGTGGATATAGTGCAAGAAAGAACATCTGTATGCAGGTAATAGTGAGGACAAGAACATACATATATGAAAAGTGAAAGTACATGGTTGTACAATCATGGAGGAGTTGTTGGGGTTTGCAGGTGTTGTCTATATTTTTTTGTATTTCTCAGTGGGCCATTTTCCTAGGTTTGGGAAACCTTGGAAGCTTTGATATTATTCTAATGATAATATAATTTAAAGGAAAGAATATCTTTGTGTATTGTGTATGAGATTTGGTTTCCAATATTACTTGCACTATTTATTTCAGTTAATTATTTGAGCAAGTGTATTTTGTTTTGTGAACTGATAATTTCATTTACAGCAAGGAAATCACTAGTAAACAATTTACTTAAGTGTCGATATTAGAAAGTTAATAGTGATATAGACTTTCCTAAATATTAATAATGTAGTAATGCTATATTATTTCCTTGGTGGCGGTGAGCCTTAGTTTCATGCTTAGGTTAAGCCTAATGTTGTATTATTATATTTGTACCATGGTTAGGTTTTTCAAGGGAGTACAACTTATTTTTAATGGCCCAACACTTTGATGGAGAAAACTTATTGATTGACACATATGTTGAGGAATATCACATATTTTATTGTTAGTTTATGTGACTAAAGGGGCCATTATATGGGATTCCAAATTGTAACATGATGGGGTCCACTTTTGAGATATTTTGACCTCATTTGTACTCTATAAAGCTCTATTGACCATTATTAATATAGTTAAGTTTGTTTTTGTGTGTAATTGATTGATTGTGGAACACATTGGATGGTTAAGTGTGTTGTAACAGAAGTTAAAAATGAAAATTTCATCTTTTATTTGAATAAATTTTAGAAATAGTTCAGTTTCAGATAGTGTTAGAATTAATTTTTAATTTTTATGATTTATTTGACTTTAAATTTAGTGCATATGTATTGAAAGTTTATTCGTGATCCTAAAATCCGATCATAGACCTCTATCTTAGCTTCAAATTAACAGATTAGATAGATTTTGGAATCCCATGTCGGATAAAATTGTACGCCCAAGATCAATAGCCTGGATTTTCATTAGTAAATCGACATTTCCTGTCACTTTTGTGGAATTCGTCATCAGACTCCTTAGCCCCTTGATCAATCGAAAAGGTGCTCATCGATGGATAATGTATATTGTCTTTCGAATTCTCTAATGGACTATTGAAATTAAATCTAAAAGCTATGGAAAATAATACTGGTCAATGGTCTAGATTCACTTGCGTCTACAATGATCATCTTGTCCATCAATGGTTGAGATCCAATCTTTCACTCTCTCGTCGAACTTATGAATTCAAATGCAGCTATGAATTGGGTACTCTGATGGACATCCCAGATTTTATCTCAGACCCGTATCAAAAGAGACCAATCAACAGTCTATATTTAGTCTCATATCCTGATATTTTATCCTACGAGATGACGTCTTAACGTGTCAAAGCAACATTTCCAAGGCTAATGAATAATTGCCATGTGTACATGTGAAATCCGTTGATGACAAAGCCAATTTTTGTTTTTGCATGTATCAGATCAACAATTTCCAGTCGTTCATAAAGGAGTATAGATAAATGGTGGAGATTGGATCTGTGATATATCCAATCAATGACTGATATTATTTCGAATCTTGAACATCGAGATATACTGGAAATGCTAAGCCAAAAATATTCTGATAATACAACAACCAACATAAGTCAACTGATGTATGAAACCAACCAGGAGACGCCATGTCATTTTGGGCCATCGACACCATCCTTTCAAAAAATTTCTAAATAGTTTCCCCTTCCTCTCTGAGGTATGTCATCACTGCCACATCGTACCAGACTGTTGTCTCTCGGACATAAGACTTAAAACTACCACCATTCGATCCAAGTCGATATTACGTCATGTTGGGACACTGGATATCAGATCACTGAACCTTTTCTGTGCTACCTTCCATGATATCTTTCTAGTCTGGCAAACAACTCAGCATTGACACATGGCATGCCTTTCTACCACATCAATGACAACATGGAATAGTGAGAGGCTTTCATGTGTTTGTGGTGACGTCAGCACACCACGTCATATCAGATCACCGGGCACAACGTTTTATTTTAGAAGTTATATGGGTGTCAAGGTCGATCTGGTAAATTAGGGACCCAATTCTAAAAGGTTACATAGCACATTACGTTTTGGGGCCTATTTATTTTCTTTCGAAAGATTTGGAAAGTCATATTCTATATAAAGCCAAGAAAATTGAATTCCACGATAAATGTGGGGTCAATGAAGGTGAGATCAACGGTCATGATAGCTTATGATGCTCAATCCAATGGATGTTATCTCTCATGTTTGTTATAGGTTTAAATTGGACATCTAATCAACATAACTTGGGCATTTCGCTTCAGTAGTTGAAGAAATCCGAGAATTATGTGATCCAATCAATCCATGTTTAAAGTTCGAAGAATCAAATAACAATTTTTGTTTTTATTTATCTATATAAAAATCAATTCAAAGAGATTGTAAAGGGACTTTGGGTTGCAATCATATTGAATCTTTTCAATAAAATTATCATCTACAGAAAAAAATAAAAATAGATTCCTAGTTTTCGTTTCTTAAGTTCATGTATTTCTTTTTTCAAGTTTCGTTTGTTTCGACAAACTATTTTCTTCATATCAATTTGTCAGTGTTATAAGTGCTACAATTTGGTACAACGTCCACTGTTGTAAGCTTCAAAACAATTATTAAAGTATAGTATTTCCTCTGTATTACTGTGAGTAAAATAAAACCTGTATTTTGATAATTTTTTTATAATTTCTAAGAAGTTTTATAACACAAGAAAATTTACATGTATTTCTTCTATTAGACAAAGAGTAATATTTATTTTTATTGGATACCTTTCTTTTGTTTTCATTTTTTTTTATCTTATTCTAGGATTTCATACTATTGAACTTCTGGAAGAACTTAATTAATGAGATCATGCCTCTTTTTTTCCGATAATTATTTATTGAAATATTAGATTCAATACTAGAGATCATAAAGTCTTATAATCAAATAAATTATTATTATGAGATGGCTTGACATTGTTCTTTGATCCTAGAACAATCTCAGGAACAACATATTTTTGGCGTTGTTGTCGGAAAACATATTTGAAATTTTTATCTTCCCTGGTAGTACGACATTGAAAGATCTGATTTCTAATTGTGAACGGAATTAGACACATACAGGATCTTTAATTATCCTTCACTGGGTGACACCACTGTGTTTCAATTCCATTAAGATTCATTGGTGACTCCACTAATTTCAAGATGTCAAGTTCATTTGTTTCTTAGATAGTTGCAAGGTATGTAATGTTTGATTTTTCAAATATACCTCATTATCCTAATGTTGTTCCTAATATGGAAGATTGGGTAGATAGCCTTCTTGTATTTAGTATAGATGATAATAAAATTATTGTACAACACTTAAGGGATTTTAATGAGTGCATGCATCAACAAAATATCTATCATGACGATCTTTTAATGAAAATATTTTTGAGTTCTTTGTGTGAAGATATTCGATAGTGGTACAAAGCTTTGCCTGCTACGAGTATTTACCCATTAAATGATTTTCATGCATATTTTCATTCTTATTTCAAGACAATGTATCCAGATCATATCCTTTTCAAGGACTGTTGTGAACAAAAATTTTAATGTGATAAAAAAATGGAAGAACATGTCTATTACAATAGTGAGAAAATAGTGATGATGAAGAAGATATGCTTGTTGATGAAAAAATATGTTATGAACAAATAATTGATGAACCTTTGGTGAAAATAATTGATATTGAGTTTTCCTGTGGGAAAAATATTTTTTGATGAGTATGAGCTACAAGAAGATTCTCCTTAAATTCCAGAATTCCCTCATGAAGAAGACATTCATGAAATGTTTAGTTATCACATGATGGAGATCTTACTATTTTTCATACATGCCAAGATCAACTTGTTAATAGAGAACATATATATTCATCTTTTAAAGATAGTGATATCCTATTTTATGAATCATATGGAGATATTAATAATTAATTACATGATGAAAGGTTGATTTCTATTTCTGAAAATAAAAAATCAGTTTGTAGTTAAGGAAGAACATATTTCTCAAGCATCATCCTACAATTATTTTCCTTCATTTGATGATTATGATGAAGCTATTTTTGAAGTTTATGAGAATCAAGCAGTGTTGTTTTTAGAAAACATCAATCATCCATTTCATGAAATTAATAAGCCAACATATGATGACTATCAAATGGAGTTTGAGAAAGATATTGCAGAAATTTCTCAAGAGAAAAATTCAATTGAAATTACCATAATCAATGAAAGCGACTTGAAAATTCCTCCTATTTCTTTCTCAGATTCTTAGAAGGAGAAAACTAAAATCATTAGTGAAGCAGTGAAAGAAGAACATATATCCAAATTGGATTATTTATAAATGTTCATTAGTGCACCGGTTTATGATAATTATGAAGACTTTGATGAAGAATTTGAAACAGATTTATTGTTCTCATTTGCTCTTGAAGATATGGAGCTTGATGATCTTGAACAAAAATCACATGCAGATGTACCTTTTGAACAACCTTACCTCGTCAATGGAACAAAAATCCTAGAGAAGGATTTTTGTCTTACTGAACCAGGATGATATTCTTATGGATGATCAAGTCATCATTTTTTATCAGTATGAAGATCCTCTAGCAATACACTTGAAATCACTAGGTTGTGTGAGATTTTCATCATTATTTCACTGCAAATATGTATATGAATCGCATGGTAAGTTTCTTATCACTTTTTTGTTGCAATTATCATTCTTGTTTTTATTAATCATTTAGAGAGAAAGAATTTATAATTTAGTTAATGAAATGATTATTTGGTATCATTGGAAGTTTTCTTATACATGACCAATTTAAGTTCACCTCGATTAGATTAGGAAACACTGCATATAAATAATTTTACATTTGAGCTTTATTTGTAGTTTGTAGAATATATTTGGTTTCAATATATAAAAAAAATAAATTCAATCTGTACAAAGCCTCTGAGTGAGTATGTGTTTTAGTTTATTTTTATTTGAATAAATAAAACTTAATCCCTTATATTATTCAATCATTCAATATTTATAGAAATGATAGATCTAGTGAACATAATTAAAACTTAAACATGTTGTTTTCAGAAGAATGGTTAAACTTTTTCTATTCATTTCTTTATTTTAAATTGAAAAAGTATGTTTAGGGTAATCTTTTGAAAACTATTCTTTGATATTAGATTATAGTTGATTAAGTTTTCTCAAGGTTAAACCTTAATCATAAAAATTCAAATATAAAAATTCTACCTATAGGAGAAGGTATAGTTAGAATTGAAAGAAAATTAATCTCGGAGTATATTTATATGTGTAGGCATTCCATCCAAAAGGAGATGATGAAAGGAAAATTAGAAATCATTTCCATCATCTCAAATAAATGAAATTATAAATTGAAGCAGTGAAAGGAAATTCAAGTTGGGGTATGGAAATAACTTCATTAGGGCTTTGGACACCTGCTGGAAGTGAAGCAATCTATGTGATATATGTAAATGTTGTTTCTACATATCTTTATTAGTACTCTGTTATAAATTATTTTTCAGTGATTTCTGTATCTTGATTTGATTAGCTTTATCTAAAACAAATTTAAATATAATTTCAAACCTTGATACAATATTTAAATTTAAATATAATTTCAAATCTTGATAAATTTAAATTGATACAATATTTGAGTAAATTTTAATAAGGAAATATTTATTAACCTTTCTTGAAATTCTTATTCGAGCATGTACATGCTTTGACTATTGACATCTTTATCACTTCTTATATAAGATTTATTATAAAAGAAAGTATTTATTTTTATATGTGTTTAAAACAAATAATTAGTTTTAGAGAATAATGACTCCATTACCCAATAAAGGCACCTGGTCTACATGTTCTTTAGTGTCTCGCAGGGAGACACAATCCCTAGATGGACTCTAATGTTGTAACATAAGTTAAAATTCAAAATTCCATCTTTTATTTGAATAAAGTTTAGAAATAGTTTAGTTTCAGATAGTGTTAGAATTAGTTATTAATTTTTGTGCTTTATTTGACTTTAAATTTAGTGCATATGGCTTGCAAGTTTATTTGTGACCCTGCAATCCAATCGTTGACCTCTATCCTAGCTTCAAATGTTAAGAATCCCATGTCAGAAAAAATCATGCGTCTAAGATCAATGGCCTCGATTATTCACGTGTAGAGCGAGGATTCCTGTCCCTTTTGTGGAATTCCTCATCAGATCCCTTAACCCCTCTATCACTCTAAAATGTGCTCACCGATGGATGGCATGGATTATCTTTCGGCTTCTCCGATGGACGATTGAAATTAAGTCTAAAATCTCTCACAAATAAGTACGATCAACGTTCTAGATTGACTCATGGCTTCCATGATCATCTTGTCGATCAATGGCTGAGATCCAATCTCACACTCTCTCGTTGGAATTCTACATTCAATTGCAACTCCAAATTGGGTACTCAAAACGATTATTAAGCAATGAGTTTCAAAATGATTATTAAGGTACAATCTCTCCTTCATTTTACTGAGAGTAAAATAAGACCTGTATTTTGAAAATTTTCATATCATTTCTTTTATTGGACAAAGAGTAATATTTATCTTTAGTGGATACATTTCTTTTTGTTTATCTCAATCCGCCTTTCATACTATTGAACTTTTGGAAGAACATAATTAATGAGACCAAACCTCTTTATTTCTGATAATTATTTATCGAAATCTCATATTCAAGACTAGAGCATAAAGTCTTATAATCAAATATATTATTATGATGATGTGGCTTGACATTGTTTTTGGAGCCTAAAACAATCCCAGGAACAACAAAGATCATATTGTGTACTAGTTTAGTTATGATTTTCATAGTTCTATGCATGTCTAAGGCTATACTAATCCATGCTTCAAGCAATTTGAAGTTCAAGGATGACGTACTCCAACATTACATGAGAAAAAAGGGGGATTTTGTCCCCTCGTTAACCTCTAAAGGGTTGAATATCCTTTAATCAGACAAGGCACTAAATCCAATGGGATCCATTTGAATTGTTAACTCGGAGAGGGTAATTTAGGAAGGGATTCGATCCCTAGAACATAGGTCCCTAATTATAGGGATCCTGAAGGCATAATCCCTTCAATCAAGGACTGACTTCAGGGTTGATTGATGTAATCTTTGAGTATAAATAAGAGCTAGGGGCTATCCCTAAAGGTCTTAGTCATTTTCTTGAGCGCTAGGAACTCTTAGAGTGTTGAAGAATACAAACTCTTTTGATATCTATTGTTGTTATGAATTAGTGTGTTAATGCAAAAAGTTTCCTTCCAAATTTCATGTCATTGGTAGTTTTTTAGGTTCCCTATAGAAGCCTTATGTAGGGCCCACTCAAGGTTAGTCTTGGAAATTGTGTCAAATGCTTTTCTAAAGTCAACAAAGCAACACAAGATATTGGTTTTATGATTTTGACACTCCTCCTCAATGATCCTAAGTGTGACAAGGTGGTTCATACTTAAATGATAGCTCCTAAATCCAAGATGGCTTTAGCTATTTTTTCATGACTTTCTAGCCATAATAATTCCATATCAGTTGGATAAATAAGGCTAATGAGAATGGTCCTATAATTAGAGAGAATGTTTTGTCCCCACTTTTAAAAATAGGAACAATGAGGCTTTGAGTCCATGATTTAGGAAAACCCTTCTTCACTGCTAAATAGAAGAGCTTGTGGATATGAAGGATGTGAATAGGCTTTCCAACTTTTAATATTTATGCTTTATAGATCGACGATTCCTGTCCTTTTTGTGGAATTCATCATCAGATTCCTTAACCCCTCTATCACTCTGAAATGTGCTCACCGATGGATGACATGAATTATCTTTCGGCTTCTCCAATGGATGATTGAAATTAAATCTAAAAGCTCTCGCAAATAAGTACGATCAACGTTCTAGATTGAATCATGGCTTCCATGATCATCTTGCCCATCAATGGCTGAGATCCAATCTCACACTCTCTTGTCAGACTTCTACATTCAATTGCAGCTCCAAATTGAGTACTCAAAATGATTATTAAGCAATGAGTTTCAAAATGATTATTAAGGTACAATCTTTCCTCCATTTTCCTGAGAGTAAAATAAGACCTGCATTTTGAAAATTTTCATATCATTTCTTCTATTGGACAAAGAGTAATATTTATCTTTATTGAATACATTTCTTTTTGTTTATCTCAGTCTGCCTTTCATACTATTGAACTTTTGGAAGAACATAATTAATGAGACCAATCCTCTTTATTTATGATAATTATTTATCGAAATATCATATTCAAGACTAGAGCATAAAGTCTTATAATCAAATATATTATTATTATGATGTGGCTTGACATTGTTTTTTGAGCCTAAAACAATCCCAGGAACAACAAAGAGCATATTGTGTACTAGTTTAGTTATGATTTTCATACAACTAATACTTTGATTAAAGTGTAAATTTATGAATTTACAGTTATGTCACAGTAACAGTTGTTCAAAGAAAACCATAGGAACCTACTCGCACGCAGATAAATGAGATTACCAATTTATATCACGGCTATGTATAATTTCTTGACTAGAGTAACAGCAACCCTGTCGTTTTTGAAATTCAGACCTTAATTATTTTGTCATCACGCGAGATTCTTGACCAGACTACCTTTCATACAAGCCAGAGCTCAAAGTATTTCTGCGATTCCCAAGAGAAATGGGCATGGCAGACCTAGTAGAGTGTATATTTTCCACTTCTTAAACCAATTAAAGCTGACGAGCATTCGTTGATAAAGAAATTCGAAAAGTGGTAACTGGCATTCGTTGATAATGTGGTGTGTCACGCAAGTCGAACGACTTTTAACACGTCAACGAAGTTGGCGGGAAGACCCCAAACGCTGTACAAAGTAAAAGACAAACATTGACAAATAAGAGCTAAAGACTTCACTTCTCTTCATTCAGCCACAAAAACTTTCTGAATTATGGGTTAAATTGAAATTTATCAAAAAGTATTAATGTGTGGTACATTTTGGTGCAAAATGTATATGATGGAAGTGTTGGGTGCAAAATGTATATCACATAACAAGCTGGACATGAATAATGAAATATGTGAACTAGCGACTCCACGAACGTAATCCTTGGGTGAAAAATGTATATGGCGGAAGTGATGGGTGCAAAAAGTATATCACAAAACAAAATGGACATGAAAATTGAAAAATTAAAATAAATTTCACCTTTATTATCATAAACAAAATCAAAATTTCAAAATTCCAAATTTACATTTTAAAACTTTAAAAATAATATTGAATAAAATTTAAATAATTGTTTATACGTGTTGGATGCAAAATGTATATGGCAGAAGTGTTGGTGCAAAAAGTATACTACAGAACAAGTTGGACATGAAAAATTAAAATAAATTTCACCTTTATTATCATAAACAAAATCAAAATTCCAAAATTCCAAATTTACATTTAAAAACGTATAAGTGTATGACGGAATTGATGGGTGCAAAATGTATATGATGGAAGTGTATAAGGGTGGCTAAGAGTTTAGGAAAGGGCCTAAGCTAAGGGGGTTTAAGCCAAAAAGGAATATTTTATTAGTATTCCTAATGTTTAAAGTCTAAAGTATGGGATAATTCACTTTATCCTAAGTCTCTAAGGGGGAACGTATCACCATGTGGTGGGTCCATGTGGGGGGGGGCCATGTAGTTCCCAACATGAAAAATGTCAAGTTGGGAGCATGGACATAAGTTTGGTAGATTTAGTTCATTTTTCTATCATTTCATCATCATTCTTACCTCACCACACTTTTTTCATCCATAACTTAATACTGTCATCACCTGTACCTGCACCTGTACCATGGAAATACTTGGAACTTGACTAAAGATGTGGGTTCTCAAGCCCATGGGATATTAAAGAAGCGAGTTGTACGACCCATGAGAATTCTCTCCACGTGAGAGAATTGTTGGAAATTGATTGCTAAGGTGCCAAGCTGCAGCTACAGGGCTCTGACACTTCATGTTCGTTCTGTTGTTGAATCCCCAGAAAGGAAGTGGAGTAGCCGAAGGACCATTGAGCAGAGAAGGGGCACACTTCCTAGGGTGGGACATGCATGTAGGGAATGAGAAATCGTAGGCTGTCTACTAGAGTTGGAACATGAGTCTGATTTTTCCTTTTGTCCAAGAAACCTTATCCTGGGTAGGATTCTTGCACCCAGGTGGAGTTTTTCCTCATCTCGGGGGTGACATGTTGCTGAGAGTTATGAGTAATGTGGTCTAAGGCTGGGAGGAACATGGAAGGTCTACACAGCATTGGTGAATTTTTACAAAAGATAAGTGTCAATTATGTGTATGGTTTATGTGATGTGTTACTATTAATGAATTTCATTTCATAGGTTTTCCTCCTTATGTTGTTATTATGCCTTAAAATGTGCATTTTCAAAGAATTATCAATTAATTAATTTGGTATCAGAATTCAAAATTTTTAGGTGGCATTGCCCAGCTCGGGGTTGGGGATGCTACAATGTGGTATGAGAGGTCTAGTTTCAACACTCATCCTAGATGGACCAATTAACATAGAACATAGATGAAATTTTCAAAGTAAGCATGCAAATTGTTTGATAGAGTGTTAAAATGGGGATGCACACAAATTGTTTGTTAAAAATATCCCAATGAAATTAAAGTAATTTTGCAAGTAATTTGGAAGAATTGAGCCCATCAATTAAATATAATCAAATTCAATCTCTAAATGAGAAGGTTTGGGCCTATATATGGTCGAATTTGCAAGTTTACTGAGTGACCATGGCATCCATGACAAAATTGGGTGAAATTGGGAAAAATCCCCAATTTCTACAGTGGGATTCATTAGAAATTTGACATCCAGGATTTGAATTACAGGTGCTAGGGTCATATTGTTTTTTAAAGGTCCCAAAATTTTCCATACAAAGCTTTATTTTGGAGTTTCAATGGTGGCATGAAAAAAGTTTCAAAATTGGACATTTTGGAAAAATAGGGCATTTTGGAAAAATTGGAAATTTTCAAAAATTAGCAAAATTGGAAATACATTTGAGAATTTTTTCATACGCTGACGTCAACATAATGTGGGGGTCACGTGTCATATGACGTGGTAGAGAGGTGATGTGTATTTCCATGGTGGAAGGTACACAATGGAAAAAATGGCAGAGGTGGCGGTCGACGTAGAGCTAAAGTGGAAGAGCCTTCCCACATGCTGGAACTGTGAGCTGAACCTACAGAACCTTATTATAANTTTTGCGACCCCTCCCTGCTATGTTAATGTTCGATGGGGCAGAGGGGCCCACAATGCAATGTGAATTGTTGATCACCGCAAGTTCCCTCCGAAAGTCGACCATTGGATTATAATGACGTGGAAATTCATGCACCAAGGTATATGAGTGCGGGAGTGGGCTTGCATATCCCCATGACCTAATAAAAATATGGAACATGGTAGCCAATGACTGGCGTGGCCCAGAATATAAAGTTAACTGCGTGGGAGTGAAGGGGAAAGAGATACGGAGAAGGAATAAGGAAGTAAGAGGTCGATGGGACAATGCCAAATTGGCCAGGAGCTGACATGGATTTCTTCCAAGGGTTCCATTTGGACTAGGATTCCATGTCAGCATCCCAGTCAATGGTTTTTTATATAAATGATCATAAATTATTAAAAAATATTGGAAAAAATTGGTGTTTTCTAGGTTATGTTTTTGCAGGGCATTTTTGAGGCCCTAAAAAGTGGTTTTAGCGACTCGAATATCATGAGTAAAGAGTGAAATAAGGGACACTTTATCTTTTACGATCAAATTAAAAATCTCGGAGAAATCCTTCTAACAGTGTAAACCATTCGTCAAATGAAGATAACACGAGGAAGCTACAGGCCAAATAGTGCAAGGTAAATTTTAAGACCTAGTTAACTTCCAAGGGCCATATATTCATGCTCTGGAATCAGTTTGGGCCATAGGAGTAGTCTATGGAAATATCTTGAACCATATAAGACAACCATGGAGTAAAAATATAAGTATGGGCACATACAAATTTATAGTAAGGCATATAAGGTTCATGTAGCATTCAAGGCCAAAAATATCAATTGGATTGAAACTTCAACAGGTTGTATATCTAGTATCCTGGAACCTAGATGAAGATGAAACTTGGAAATATTATCCAAAATATGATGACGAAGGAACCTAGTTGGTATCTTTTCAAAATCCCAAAGGAGAAGGTACAAATATGCACGGGAACAATTAAAGGTTGCACCTCGTTGAAGGCTGAAGAGAAAGAATAAATGGGTAACAGTCAAATGACCATAAATTTATGCTCATAACTCATAATTTAGCAAGGAAGCAGTCATTGGAAAGGTCATGGATAGATGAGTCCTATATAGTATTTATTATAAAAGAAATGATTTAGTTTTATATGTGTTTAAAAAAGGTAATTAGTTTTAGAGAATAATGACTCCATTAACCACTAAAGACACTCAGTCTACATGTTCTTTAGTGCCTCACAGGGAGACACAATCTCCAGATGGAGTCTAATATTGTAACATAAGTTAAGATTCAAAATTTCATCTTTTATTTCAATAAATTTTAGAAATAGTTCACTTTAGGATAGTGTTAGAATTAATTTTTAATTTTTATGCTTTATTTGACTTTAAATTTAGTCCATATGGCTGACAGGTTTATTGTGATCTTACAATCCAATCATCGGCCTCTATCGCAGCTTCAAATGAATGGATTAGATAAATTTCAGAATCCCATATCGAAGAAAATATTACACCTAACATCAATGTCCTAGAATATTCACGTGTAGATCGACGATTCATGTCCCTTTTGTTGAGATTCAACAAGAAGATCCTAGTGAAAATTATGCACCTACACTAGGATGGAGCCTCGGGCTATTTTTAGGTGGAAGTCTATTTTTAGATGATGAGAAAATTCTATTTATAGATGGTTAGCGAATTCTATTTATAGATGTATGTCGACTATTATTGTCCCTTAATAATAGTTGGACAATAAATATTAATCTATTCTCAATGAGCACTTGGAAATAGTTAACTGAAGTGGCAAATCAGTTAGCTATAGGAAATTCGAGTTCAAAGGTTGACTGGAGGGACATGCAAGTTGAATTAGGTTTAACTAAGTGATTCGAAGTTGTAACAAAGTTATATGTATAGTTATGTGAGTTGTAAAGTAGTTTAATGCAGTTAAGTGAGTTAATCTCAGTTGTACTAGTTGTAACTGAATTTACACTAGTGAGAGATCAATGAATTAATTATTAATTGAGTCACAATCAGTGATCTCACATGCAACTTTACCACTATTAACTACATACATGTCAGATCCAGTGGAGACCTAGTTGAGGTAATAGGTGAAAGGGACATTTTGACTATTAGTTGTGACACGAGTGAGTGCACTCATGCAACCACACACACATTGGATGTGCCCATGAGGAATGTGCAGCCTAGGAAAGAGAGATTCATTCAATTGCAGGGATTTCCATTAGCAGGGATTGCACAGAGGAGACAGGTTGTCCGGAGGTAGTAAATTGGCACATGCATTTGCCAATTTTTGTATGACAGTGTGAGACAATTGTATATTGTACTAAGATCTCTTGGATTAGAGTTTTGTATGAGATTGTTTCAGGATCCATGATATATACATAATATATGATAGTAGGGTTTGTATCTTTATGCTTTCCTGATAAAACATCTGTGTTATGTGTGATTGATCTCTTTTCTTGATATTGCAATTGATGATCGTGTTTTAAATTCCCCAAGAATTTTAGTAGAAGCAATTTTGTATTTAATAGTGGCATATAATTGTTAGATCAGGAAAAAACAGGAAGAATATAATTTGTATTAAAATTTCTACATGGTATCAGAGCGCAAAAGATTACAAAAGCTTAGTTTGTGATTGGATAGAATTTGAGTTTGCAGAAAGACTTTCTTGGTGCTACAGCTGATTCAAGATTGAAATGGATTTCAATGGCTTGAGGTTAGAGTATGCACTCGAGGGAAGCTCAAACTACATTTCTTGGAAGGACAGGATGGAGGCAGTACTCTAAGACAATGGATTGAAGGAATTCATTGATAAGGATGTTCTTAAGCCAGATGCTGCAAATCTTGATGCATGGAAAAATAAAGTGGCAAAGGCAAGGAGGATCCTATTGGAGGGAGTAAGAGACCACATTGTCTCAAAACTTCACGAGAAAGCCACACCATATGCAATGTGGAAGGCTTTGACAGATCTATTACAAAATGGCATCGACCATAGGAATTTGGCACTCAAATATAAACTCAGGAAGATCAAGATGGAGAAGGGTGAATCCATTTCAAAATATCTCACAAAGTTTGTCCAATGTCGAGATGAGTTGGGGAGTGTGGGAATAACAGTCGCTGATGATGATTTTGTGAGCTTGGATCTTCTAGGAATTCCCAAGAATTGGCACAGTTATCAAGACTCTGTTAATGGAAGGGAAAAATTGCCAGATTGGGAATGACTATGGTCGGATCTAGCACAGGAGAAGTTCAGGCGGAACACTAGAGATGGATCTTCATCAAAGCATGATGATGAAGAGGATTGTGCTTTGGCTGCCAAGGCAAGGAAAGGGAAGGGGAAGAAATTCCATTCAAAATCCGAGTGTAAAGGAAAGAAGCTGGATTTGTCAAAAGTGAAGTGTTTTTACTGTCACGAACATGGACATCTCGCTACTAACTATCCGCAGAAGAAGAAGAACAAGAAGGCTATTGGAGCTGCAGCTGGTGAGGCCCTTGCCTCACAATTTGAAATTTACTTCTCCTTGATCGCATGCATGGTGTTAAGTGCATTGGGATCATTGTGGTATTTGGATAATGACACTTTCTTCCACATGACGGGAGATAAGGAGATTTTCAGTGACTTGGAGGAGAAATATCTCAAAATGCATATAGAGATGGGCAACGATGGACGATACATTGTGACTGACATTGGTACCATTACCTTTCAGAGTGATTCAGGTAAACGATTTCACTTGAAATATGTTATCCATGTTCCAGGTCTAAAGAAAAACTTGGCCTCAGTCGCAATGTTGGAGGACATAGGCTATGATGTTGGTTTTAGTGATGGAGGACATAGGCTATGTTGTGATCGTCGTGAGATTCTTGACTACAGTAACAACAACCCTGCCGTCTTTGAAATTCAGAGTAATCTCGTGTCATCACACGAGATTCTTGACTAGAGTAACAGCAACCCTGTCGTCTTTGAAATTCAGACCTTAATTATTTTGTCATCACGCGAGATTCTTGACCAGACTACCTTTCATACAATCTAGAGCTCAAAGTATTTTTGCGATTCCCAAGAGAAATGGGCATGGCAGACCTAGTAGAGTGTATATTTTCCACTTCTTAAACCAATTAAAGTTGACGGGCATTCGTTGATAAAGAAATTCGAAAACTGGTAACGGGCATTCTTGATCTGCTTGACTGAATGTGGTGTGTTACACAAGTCGAACGACCTTTAACGCGTCAACGAAGTTGGCGTGAAGATCCCAAATACTGTACAAAGTAAAAGACAAACATTGACAAATAAAAGCTAAAGACTTCACTTCTCTTTATTCAGCCACAAAAAACTTTCTAAAACTTTCTAAATTCTGTTCCTTACAAGGTTTAATTGAAATTTATCAAAAAGTATTAATGTCTGTTAAATTGGTAAATGAGATTACCA
>JASDQU010739838.1:92374-102466 GCA_032191745.1 Picea mariana
CGATATAGACTTTCCTAAATATTAATAATGTAGTAATGGTATATTATTTCCTTGGTGGCGGTGAGCCTTAGTTTCATGCTTAGGTTAAGCCTAATGTTGTATTATTATATTTGTACCATGGTTAGGTTTTTCAAGGGAGTACAACTTATTTTTAATGGACCAACACTTTGATGGAGCAAACTTATTGATTGACACATATGTTGAGGAATATCACATATTTTATTGTTAGTTTACGTGACTGAAGGGGCCATTATATGGGATTCCAAATTGTAGCATGATGGGGCCCACTTTTGAGATATTTTGACCTCATTTGTACTCTATAAAGCTCTATTGACCATTATTAATATAGTTAAGTTTGTTTTTTTGTGTAATTGATTGATTTTGGAACACATTGGATGGTTAAGTGTGTTGTAACATAAGTTAAAAATGAAAATTTCATCTTTTATTTGAATAAATTTTAGAAATAGTTCAGTTTCAGATAGTGTTAGAATTAATTTTTAATTTTTATGATTTATTTGACTTTAAATTTAGTGCATATGTCTTGAAATTTTATTCGTGATCCTAAAATCTGATCATAGACCTCTATCTTAGCTTCAAATTAACAGATTAGATAGATTTTGGAATCCCATGTCGGAGAAAATTGTACGCCCAAGATCAACAGCCTGGATTTTCATGAGAAAATCGACATTTCCTGTCACTTTTTTGGAATTCGTCATCAGAGTCATTAACCCCTTGATCAATCCAAAAGGTGTTGATCGATGGATAATGTATATTGTCTTTCAACTTCTCTAATGGACTATTGAAAGTAAATCTAAAAGCTATGGAAAATAAGACTGGTCAATGGTCTAGATTCACTTGCGTCTACAATGATCATCTTGTCCATCAATGGTTGAGATCCAATCTTGCACTCTCTCTTCGAACGTATGAATTCAAATGCAACTATGAATTGGGTACTCCGATGGACATCCCAGATTTTATCTCAGACCCGTATCAAAAGAGACCAATCAACAATCTATATTTAGTCTCATATCCTGAGATTTTGTCCTACGAGATGACGTGTTAACGTGTCAAAGCAACATTTCCAAGGCTAATAAATAATTGCCATGTGTACATGTGAAATCCGTTAATGACAAAGCCAATTTTTGTTTGTGCATGTATCAAATCAACAATTTCCAGTCATTCATAAAGGAGTATAGATAAATGGTGGAGATTGGATCTGTGATATATCCGATCAATGACTGATATTATTTCAAATCTTGAACATCGAGATATACTGGAAATTTTAAGCCCAAAATATTTTGATAATACAACAACCAGCATAAGTCAGCTGATGTATGAAACCAACCAGGAGACACCATGTCATTTCGGGCCATCGACACCATGCTTTCAAAAATTTTCTAAATATTTTTCCCTTCCTCTCTGAGGTATGTCATCACTGCCACATCATACCAGACCATTGTCTCTCAAACATAAGACTTAAAATTACCACCATTCGATCCAAGCCGATATTACGTCATGTTGGGCCACTGGATATCATATCACTGAACCTTTTCTCTGCTACCTTCCATGATATATTTCTAGTCTGGAAAACAACTCAACATTGACACATGGCATTCCTTTCTACCACATCAATGACAACATGGACTAGTGAGAGGCTTCCATGTGTTTGTGGTGACGTCAGCACGCCACGTCATGTCAGATCACCGAGTACAACGTTTTATTTTAGAAGTTATATGGGTGTCAAGGTCGATCCGGTAAATTAGGGACCCAATTCTAAAAGATTACATAGCACATGGCATTTTGGGGCCTATTTATTTTCTTTTGAAAGATTTGGAAAGTCATATTCTATATAAAGCCAAGAAAATCGAATTCCACGATAAATGTGGGGTCAATGAAGGTGAGATCAACAGTCATGATAGCTTATGATGTTCAATCCAATGTATTTTATCTCTCATGTTTTTTATAGGTTTAAATTGGACATCTAATCAACATAACTTGGGCATTTCGCTTCAGTAGTTGAAGAAATCCGAGAATTATGTGATCCAATCAATCCATTTTTAAAGTTCGAAGAATCAAATAACAATTTTTGTTTTTATTTATCTGTATAAAAATCGATTCAAAGAGATTGTAAAGGGACTTTGGGTTGCAATCATATTGAATCTTTTCAATAAAATTATCATTTACAGAAAAAAAAAAAAAATAGATTCCTAGTTTTCGTTTCTTATGTTCATGTATTTCTTTTTTCAAGTTTCCTTTGTTTCCACAAACTATTTTCTTCATATCAATTTGTCAGTGTTATAAGTGCTACAATTTGGTACAACATCCACTGTTGTAAGCTTAAAAACAATTATTAAAGTATAGTATTTTCTTCTGTATTACTGTGACTAAAATAAGACCTGTATTTTGATAATTTTTGTATAATTTCTAAGAAGTTTTGTAACACAAGAAAATTTTCATGTATTTCTTCTATTGGACAAAGAGTAATATTTATCTTTATTGGATACATTTCTTTTGTTTTCGTTTTTTTTTATCTTATTCTAGGATTTCATACTATTGAACTTCTGGAAGAACTTAATTAATGAGATCATGCCTCTTTATTTCTGATAATTATTTATTGAAATATTAGATTCAATACTAGAGATAATAAAGTCTTATAATCAAATAAATTATTATTATGAGATGGCTTGACATTGTTCTTTGATCCTAGAACAATCTCAGGAGCAACATATTTTTGGCATTGTTGTCGGGGAACATATTTGAAATTTTTATC
Organism: Picea mariana; assembly: GCA_032191745.1. Lineage (NCBI taxonomy): Eukaryota > Viridiplantae > Streptophyta > Pinopsida > Pinales > Pinaceae > Picea > Picea mariana. The sequence continues at coordinate 95,145 of JASDQU010739838.1, forward strand.
TTCCCTGGGAGTATGACATTGAAAGATCTGATTTCTAATTGTGAACGGAATTAGACACATGCAGGATCTTTAATTATCCTTCACCGAGTGATTCCACTATGTTTCAATTCCATTAAGATTCATTGGTGACTCCACTAATTTCAAGATGTCAAGTTCATTTGTTTCTTAGATAGTTGCAAGGTATGCAATGTTTGATTTTTCAAATATACCTCATTATCCTAATGTTGTTCCTAATATGGAAGATTGGGTAGATTGCCTTCTTGTATTTAGTATAGATGATAATAAAATTATTGTATAACACTTAAGGGATTTTAATTAGTGCATGCATCAACAAAATATCTATCATGAAGATCTTTTAATGAAAATATTTTTGAGTTCTTTGTGTGAAGATATTCGATAGTGGTACAAAGCTTTGCCTGCTATGAGTATTTACCCATTAAATGATTTTCATGCATATTTTCATTCTTATTTCAAGACCATGTATTCAGATCATATCCTTTTCAAGGACTGTTGTGAACATAATTTTGAATGTGATAAAAAAATGGAAGAACATGTCTATTACAATAGTGAGGAAAATAGTGATGATGAAGAAGATATGGTTGTTGATGAAAAAATATGTTATGAACAAATAATTGATGAACCTTTGGTGAAACTAATTGATATTGAGTTTTCCTGTGGGAAAAATATTTTTTGATGAGTATGAGCTACAAGAAGATTCTCTTTAAATTCCAGAATTCCCTCATGAAGAAGACATTCATGAAATGTTTAGTTATCACATGATGGAGATCTTACTATTTTTCATACATGCCAAGATCAACTTGTTAATAGAGAACATATATATTCATCTTTTAAAGATAGTAATATCCTAGTTTATGAATCATATGGAGATATTAATAATGAATTACATGATGAAAGGTTGATTTCTATTTTTGAAAATAAAAAATCAGTTTGTAGTTAAGGAAGAACATATTTCTCAAGCATCATCCTACAATTATCTTCCTTCATTTGATGATTATGATGAAGCTATTTTTGAAGTTTATGAGAATCAAGTAGTGTTGTTTTTAGAAAACATTATTCATCCATTTCATGAAATTAATAAGTCAACATATGATGACTATCAAATGGAGTTTGAGAAAGATATTGCAGAAATTTGTCAAGAGAAAAAATCAATTGAAATTACCATAATCAATGAAAGTGACTTGCAAATTCCTCCTATTTCTTTCTCAGATTCTTAGAAGGAGAAAACTAAAATCATCAGTGAAGCAGTGAAAGAAGATAATATATCCAAAGTGGATTCTTTATAAATGTTCATTAGTGCACCGATTTATGATAATTATGAAGACTCTGATGAAGAATTTGAAACAGATTTATTGTTCTCATTTGCTCTTGAAGATATGGAGCTTGATGATCTTGAACAAAAATCACATGCAGATGTACCTTTTGAACAACCTTACCTCGTCAATGGAACAAAAATCCTAGAGAAGGATTTTTGTCTTACTGAACCAGGATGATATTCTTATGGATGATCAAGTCATCATTTTTTATCAGTATGAAGATCCTCTAGGAATACACTTAAAATCACTAGGTTGTGTGAATTTTTCATCATTATTTCACTGCAAATATGTATATGAATCGCATGGTAAGTTTCTCATCATTTTTTTGTTGCAATTATCGTTCTTATTTTTATTAATCATTTGGAGAGAAAGAATTTATAATTTAGTTAATGAAATGATTATTTGGTATCATTGGAAGTTTTCTTATACATGACCAATTTAAGTTCACCTCGATTAGATTAGGAAACATCACATATAAATAATTTTACATTTGAGCTTTATTTGTAGTTTGTAGAATATATTTGGTTTCAATATATAAAAAAAAAAATTTCAATCTGTACAAAGTCTCTGAGTGAGTATGTGTTTTAGTTTATTTTTATTTGAATAAATAAAACTTAATCCCCTATATTATTCAATCATTCAATATTTATACAAATGATAGATCTAGTGAACATAATTAAAACTTAAACATGTTGTTTTCACAAGAATGGTTAAACTTTTTCTATTGATTTCTTTATTTTAAATTGAAAAAGAATGTTTAGGGTAATCTTTTGAAAATTGTTCTTTGATATTAGATTATCGTTGATTAAGTTTTCTCAAGGTTAAACCTTAATCATAAAAATTCAAATATAAAAATTCTACCTATAGTAGAAGGTATAGTTAGAATTGAAAGAAAATTAATCTCGGAGTATATTTATATGTGTAGGCATTCCAATTGTATTTTATAGTAAAATTTTTTACACATATGGTGAAAGGAAATTCATTAATCATTTCCCTCATCTTGTCCAAAAGGAGATGATGAAAGGAAAATTAGAAATGATTTCCATCATCTCAAATAAATGAAATTATAAATTGAAGCAGTGAAAGGAAATTCAAGTTGGGGTATGGAAATAACTTCACTGGGGCTTTGGATACCTGTTGGAAGTGAAGCACTCTATGTGATATATGTAAATGTTGTTTCTACATATCTTTATTAGTACTCTGTTATTAAATTTTTTTCAGTGATTTCTGTATCTTGATCTGATTAGCTTTATCTAAAACAAATTTAAATATAATTTTAAACCTTGATACAATATTTAAATTTAAATATAATTTCAAACCTTGATAAATTTAAATTGATACAATATTTGAGTAAATTTTAATAAGGAAATATTTATTAACATTTCTTGAAATTCTTATTCAAGCAATTACATGCTTTGACTATTCACATCTTTATCACTTCTTATATAAGATTTATTTTAAAAGAAAGTATTTATTTTTGTATGTGTTTAAAACAAATAATCAGTTTTAGAGAATAATGAACCCATTACCCAATAAAGGCACTTGGTATACATGTTCTTTAGTGTCTCATGGGGAGACACAATCCCCAGATGGACTCTAATGTTGTAACATAAGTTAAAATTCAAAATTCCATCTTTTATTTGAATAAATTTTAGAAATAGTTCAGTTTCAGATAGTGTTAGAATTAGTTATTAATATATGTGCTTTATTTGACTTTAAATTTAGTGCATATGGCTTGCAATTTTATTTGTGACCCTACAATCCAATCATCGACCTCTATCCTAGCTTCAAATGAATGGATTAGATATATTTAAGAATCCCATGTCAGAAAAAATCATGCACCTAAGATCAATGGCCTCGATTATTCACGTGTAGAGTGAGGATTCATGTCCCTTTTGTGGAATTCCTCATTAGATCCCTTAACCCCTCTATCACTCTGAAATGTGCTCACCGATGGATGGCATGGATTATCTTTCGGCTTCTCTGATGGACAATTGAACTTAAGTCTAAAAGCTCTCACAAATAAGTACGATCAACGTTCTAGATTGACTCATGGCTTCCATGATCATCTTGTCGATCAATGGCTGAGATCCAATCTCACACTCTCTCGTCGGACTTCTACATTCAATTGCAACTCTAAATTGGGTACTCAAAACGGTTATTAAGCAATGAGTTTCAAAATGATTATTAAGGTACAATCTTTCCTTCATTTTACTCAGAGTAAAATAAGACCTTTATTTTGAAAAATTTCATATCATTTCTTTTATTGGACAAAGAGTAATATTTATCTTTATTGGATACATTTCTTTTTGTTTATCTCAAATCCGCCTTTCATACTATTGAACTTTTGGAAGAACATAATTAATAAGACCAAACCTCTTTATTTCTGATAATTATTTATCGAAATCTCATATTCAAGACTAGAGCCTAAAGTCTTATAATCAAATATATTATTATGATGATGTGGCTTGACAATGTTTTTTGAGCCTAGAACAATCACAAGAACAACAAAGAGCATATTGTGTACTAGTTTAGTTATGATTTTCATAGTTCTATACATGTCTAAGGCTATACTAATCCATGCTTCAAGAAATTTGAAGTTCAAGGACGGCGTACTCCAACATTACATGAGAAAAAAGGGGGATTTGTCCCCTCATTAACCTCTAAAGGGTTGAATATCCTTTAATCAGACAAGGCACTAAATCCAATGGGATCCATTTGAATTGTTAACTTAGAGAGGGTAATTTAGGAAGGGATTCGATCCCTAGAACATAGGTCCCTAATTATAGGGATCCTGAAGGCATAATCCCTTCAATCAAGGACCAACTTCAGGGTTGATTGATGTAATCTTTGAGTATCAATAAGAGCTAGGGGCTATCCCTGAAGGTCTTAGTCATTTTGTTGAGCATTAGGAACTCTTAGAGTGCTAAAGAATACAAACTCTTTTGATATGTATTGTTGTTATGAATTAGTGTGTTAATGCAAAAAGTTTCCTTCCAAATTTCATGTCATTGGTAGTTTTTTAGGTTCCCTATAGAAGCCTTATGTAGGGCCCACTCAAGGTTAGTCTTGGAGATTGTGTCAAATGCTTTTCTAAAGTCAACAAAGCAACACAAAACATTGGTTTTATGATTTTGACACTCCTCCTCAATGATCCTAAGTGTGACAAGGTGGTTCATACTTAAATGATAGCTCCTAAATCCAAGATGGCTTTAGCTATTTTTCATGACTTTCTAGCCATAATAATTCCATATAAGTTGGATAAATAAGGCTAATGAGAATGGTCCTATAATTAGAGAGAATGTTTTATCCCCACTTTTAAAAATAGGAACAATGAGGCTTTGAGTCCATGATTTAGGAAAACCCTTCTTCACTACTAAATAAAAGAGCTTGTGGATGTGAAGGATGCGAATAGGCCTTCCAACTTTTAATATTTATTCTTTATAGATCGATGATTCCTGTCCCTTTTTTGGAATTCCTCGTCAGATTCCTTAACCCCTCTATCACTCTGAAATGTGCTCACTGATGGATGACATGAATTATCTTTCGGCTTCTCCGATGGACAATTGAAATTAAATCTAAAAGCTCTCGCAAATAAGTATGATCAACGTTCTAGATTGAATCATGGCTTCCATGATTATCTTGTCGATCAATGGTCGAGATCCAATCTCACACTCTCTTGTCGGACTTCTACATTCAATTGCAGCTCCAAATTGGGTACTCAAAATGATTATTAAGCAATGAGTTTCAAAATGATTATTAAAGTACAATCTTTCCTCCATTTTATTGACAGTAAAATAAGACCTGTATTTTGAAAATTTTCATATCATTTCTTATATTCGACAAAGAGTAATATTTATCTTTATTGGATACATTTACTTTTGTTTATCTCAGTCTGCCTTTCATACTATTGAACTTTTGGAAGAACATAATTAATGAGACCAATCCTCTTTATTCTTGATAATTATTTATCAAAATCTCATATTCAAGACTAGAGCATAAAGTCTTATAATCAAATATATTATTATTATGATGTGGCTTGACATTGTTTTTTGAGCCTAAAACAATCCCAAGAACAACAAAAAGCATATTGTGTACTAGTTTAGTTATGATTTTCATAGTTCTATGCATATCTAAGGCTATATTTATCCATGCTTCAAGCAATTTGAAGTTCAAGGACAGCATACTCCAACATTACATGAGAAGAAAGGGGGATTTTATCCCCTCATTAACCTCCAAAGGCTTAATATCCTTTAATCAGACAAGGCACCAAATCCAATGGGATCCATTTGAATTGTTAACTCAGAGAGGGTAATTTAGGAAGGGATTCGATCCCTAGAACATAGGTCCCTAATTATAGGGATCCTAAAGGCATAATCCCTTCAATCAAGGACCGACTGCAGGGTTGATTGATGTAATCTTTGAGTATAAATAAGAGCTAGGGGCTATCCCTGATGGTCTTAGTCATTTTGTTGAGCATTAGGAACTCTTAGAGTGCTGAAGAATACAAACTCTTTTGATATGTATTGTTGTTATGAATTAGTGTGTTAATGCAAAAAGTTTCCTTCCAAATTTCATGTCATTGGTAGTTTTTTAGGTTCCCTATAGAAGCCTTATGTAGGGCCCACTCAAGGTTAGTCTTGGAAATTGTGTCAAATGCTTTTCTAAAGTCAACAAAGCAACATAAGATATTGGTTTTTTGATTTTGACACTCCTCCTCAATGATCCTAAGTGTGACAAGGTGGTTCATACTTAAATGATAACTCCTAAATCCAAGATGGCTTTAGCTATTTTTTCATGACTTTCTAGCCATAATAATTCCATATTAGTTGGATAAATAAGGCTGATGAGAATGGTCCTATAATTAGAGAGAATGTTTTATCCCCACTTTTAAAAATAGGAACCATTGCAACATCAACCCATGAACTTTCTATGAGAATACTTTTAAAACAATTGATATCTTTTTATTAGAGTGATAACAATTTTATTCATCTTAATTTTGGATTTATCAAATGTTAAGAGAGATCAAATCTTTTGAGGTACAAATTTCTTTTAAAGTGTAAATTTGAGGAGAGGTTTGCACATCAAGATATTTGATCCCTCTTAAAGCTTGATAGATCCTATATATAAATAATATATTACAATGTTAATATTATTTTTAATTACTTGGTATAAACATTTTAAGTTTAGGTATTTTTGACCTTTTGATCAACAATATAAATTTGGAGGAAACCACAATTTTCTATGGTTTAAATTGTATTTTTGAATGCATAAATAGATTCAGCCTAATAAAAAACCTTTGAAACATTCAAACTGAACAACTCAAAACTTAACAAATCAAAACTGCAGATTAAACAATTTCTCACACAATTTATGTCAAAATTAAACATAAAATTAAAAAGACCAAAACTTAAAACTTAAGCGTTTAGAATATCAGCAATGATCAATTAAGTTAACAATTAATTTGAAATTTGAATTTACATAGAAAAATGAGAATAGTCAATTAATGTCCATTTTACTGTTCAAAGTCGTTTGTTCAAAGTCGTTTGGTTGGTACGACTGGTGGAGGGAGAAAATGCCAATTTGATTAAAGAGTCAATACGCCAATTTCATATTTGAGAATGGGCCTCTTTTTACATTCAAGGAGGCCCATTCTTGTCCTCTGGAAACCTTTTATATATATATATATATATATATAATTGATTTATATATATATATATATATATATAATTGATTTAGCAATTAAAAAATATTATAATCTATGTTAACCTTTCGACCGCAATGTAATTTATCTTCTAGAAGCTGTTAAAGATGACTTGATTTCCAAACGCGCTTCTCCATGTGCGGACGGAGCGTTAACGCAGCAAATGTAAATGTAACCCTTTTGAACAGAGTAAGTGGAATCCTGCCGTCTTCGAATAGAGTACTTCTCACACAACTATGTTGTGATCGTCGTGAGATTCTTGACTACAGAAACAGCAACCCTGC
>JASDQU010739838.1:102486-114662 GCA_032191745.1 Picea mariana
AATTTTGGATTTATCAAATGTTAAGAGAGATCAAATCTTTTGAGGTACAAATTTCTTTTAAAGTGTAAATTTGAGGAGAGGTTTGCACATCAAGATATTTGATCCCTCTTAAAGCTTGATAGATCCTATATATAAATAATATATTACAATGTTAATATTATTTTTAATTACTTGGTATAAACATTTTAAGTTTAGGTATTTTTGACCTTTTGATCAACAATATAAATTTGGAGGAAACCACAATTTTCTATGGTTTAAATTGTATTTTTGAATGCATAAATAGATTCAGCCTAATAAAAAACCTTTGAAACATTCAAACTGAACAACTCAAAACTTAACAAATCAAAACTGCAGATTAAACAATTTCTCACACAATTTATGTCAAAATTAAACATAAAATTAAAAAGACCAAAACTTAAAACTTAAGCGTTTAGAATATCAGCAATGATCAATTAAGTTAACAATTAATTTGAAATTTGAATTTACATAGAAAAATGAGAATAGTCAATTAATGTCCATTTTACTGTTCAAAGTCGTTTGTTCAAAGTCGTTTGGTTGGTACGACTGGTGGAGGGAGAAAATGCCAATTTGATTAAAGAGTCAATACGCCAATTTCATATTTGAGAATGGGCCTCTTTTTACATTCAAGGAGGCCCATTCTTGTCCTCTGGAAACCTTTTATATATATATATATATATATATAATTGATTTATATATATATATATATATATATAATTGATTTAGCAATTAAAAAATATTATAATCTATGTTAACCTTTCGACCGCAATGTAATTTATCTTCTAGAAGCTGTTAAAGATGACTTGATTTCCAAACGCGCTTCTCCATGTGCGGACGGAGCGTTAACGCAGCAAATGTAAATGTAACCCTTTTGAACAGAGTAAGTGGAATCCTGCCGTCTTCGAATAGAGTACTTCTCACACAACTATGTTGTGATCGTCGTGAGATTCTTGACTACAGAAACAGCAACCCTGCTGTCTTTGAAATTCAGACCTTAATTATTTTGTCATCACTCGAGATTCTTGACCAGAATACCTTAATTATTTTGTCATCACAATTCACACCTTAATTATTTTGTCATCACGCGAGATTCTTCACCAGTATACCTTTTGTCATCACGCGAGATTCTTCACCAGAATAAATAGATTGCATGCAATTAAAAAATATGATAATCTATGTAAACCTTTCCACCGCAATGTAATTTATCTTCTAGAAGCTGCTAAAGATGACTTGATTTCTAATTTATCTTCTAGAAGCTGCTAAAGATGACTTGATTTCTAATTTATCTTCTAGAAGCTGCTAAAGATGACTTGATTTCTAAACGCGCCGCTCCATGTGCGAATTCTTTTGTCGTGGTTGACGTTCTATGTAGGCCAAATCTCTTTTGATTATTAGCTGTTTGGCACGGAACCATGTCCATGATTAGCTCCATTATTTGGTGACTTTGATTCGCTTCTATGGGAATGGACAGTAGCGGTTTTAAGAGAAATATCGATTTGATTTACACCTTATTAGTCCTTGCCTTAGGCATAGGGGGACTATAGCAATGGATTATTAGTTGACCTAGTATTAATTTGTTTGTTGATCATAAATATTTGTGGCGTATTTAATATTGGAATTAGGGAACAGAATACATTTTTATATATATAATAAATGATTTGGATAATAGATTGGAAGTCTTATTACCGTTTTAGCTATTTCCAATGTTATATGTGGGCATATCCAAACTTTTTGATAGTATACTATCTTTTCGAATCATATATATTTTTATGCATTTCTTGAAGATGAATTAATGCTAACATTAGTTCGAATGTTTTTCTTAGCATTTTTTGCTAGCTAAATTTATCCCAATGTTTGAAATGCGAGCATATCCAAGGTGCAAAAAGTATACCACGGAACAAGTTGGACATGAAAAATTAAAATAAATTTCACCTTTATTATCATAAACAAAATCAAAATTTACATTTAAAAACGTATAAGTATATGACAGAATTGTTGGGTGCAAAATGTATATGATGGAAGTGTATAAGGGCGACTAAGAGTTTAGGAAAGGGGCTAAGCTAAGGGGGCTTAAGCCAAAAAGAAATATTTTATTAATATTCCTAATGTTTAAAGTCTAAAGTATGGGATAATTCACTTTATCCTAAGTCTCTAAGGGGGAATGTATCACCATGTGGTGGGTCCATGTGGGGGGGGCATGTAGTTCCCAACATGAAAAATGTCAAGTTGGGAACATGGACATAAGTTTGGGAGTCTTAGTTCATTTTTCTATCATTTCATCATCATTCTTACCTCACCACACTTTTTTCATCCATAACTTAATACTGTCATCACCTGTACTTGCACCTGTACCATGGAAATATTTGGAACTTGACTAAAGATGTGGGTTCTCAAGCCCGTGGGATATTAAAGAAGCGAGTTGTATGACCCATGAGAATTCTCTCCAGGTGAGAGAATTGTTGGGAATTGATTCCTAAGGTGTCAAGTTGTAGCTACAGGGCTCTAACACTTCTTGTTCGTTCTGTTGTTGAATCTCCAGAAAGGATGTGGGGCAGCCGAAGGACCATTGAGCAAAGAAGGGGCACACTTCCTGGGGTGGGACATGTATGTGGGGAATGAGGAACCGTAGGCTATCTACTAGAGATGGAACATGAGTCTGATTTTTCCTTTTGTCCAAGAGACCTTATCTTGGTTAGGATTCTTGTACCCAGGTGGAGTTTTTCCCCATCTCAGGGGTGACTTCTTGCTAAGAGTTATGAGTAGTGTGGTCTAAGGCTGGGAGGAACATGGAAGGTCTACACACCATTGGTGAATTTTTACAAAAGATAAGTGTCAATTATGTGTATGGTTTATGTGATGTGTCACTATTAATGAATTTTATTTCATGGGTTTTCCTCCTTATGTTGTATTTTATACTTCTTGTTATTATGCCCTAAAATGTGCATTTTCAAAGAATTATCAATTAATTAATTTGGTATCAGAATTCAAAATTTTTAGGTGGCATTGCCCAACTCGGGGTTGGGGATGCTACAATGTGGTATCAGAGGTCTAGTTTCAACACTCATCCTAGATGGACCAATTAACATAGCACATAGATGAAATTTTTAGAGTAAGCATGCAAATTGTTTGATAGAGTGTCAAAATGGGGATGTACGCAAATTGTTTGTTAAAATTATCCCAATGAAATTAAAGTAATTTTGCAAGTAATTTGGAAGAAATGAGCCCATAAATTAAATATAATCAAATTCAATCTCTAAATGAGAAGGTTTGGGCTTGTAGATGGCCGAATTTGCAAGTTTACTGAGTGACCATGGCATCCATGAAAAATTTGGGAAAAATCCCCAATTTCTATGGTGGGATTCATGAGAAATTTTACGTCCAGGATTTGAATTACAGGTGCTAGGGTCATATTGTTTTTAAAGGTCCCAAAATTTTCCATACAAAGCTTGATTTCAGAGTTTCAATGGTGGCATGAAAGAAGTTTCAAGATTGGGCATTTTGGGAAAATTGGAAATTTTCAAAAATTAGTAAAATTGGAAAAACATATGGGATTTTTTTCGTACGCTGACGTCAACATAATGTGGGGGTCACGTGTCATATGACGTGGTAGAGAGGTGATGTGTATTTCCATGGTGGAAGGTACACAATGGAAAAAATGGCAGAGGTGGCGGTCGATGTGGAGCTAAAGTGGAAGAGCCTTCCCACATGGTGGAACTGTGAGTTGAACCCGCAGAACCTTATTATAAGGGTGGGAGCAGGGGCGGGCTCATGTGGGTTTAGGATAACCCAAAGAGGGAGGGGTCAAAATGCACATATGTTCGGCACTAGTATTAACTGTGGTTGAGTTTTGCGACCCCTCCCTGCTGTGTTAATGTTCGATGAGGAAGAGGGGCCCACAATGCAACGTGAATTGTTGATCACTGCAAGTGCCCTCCGAAAGTCGACCGTTGGATTATAATGATGTGTAAATTCATGCACCAAGGTATATGGGTGCAGGATGGGGCCTGCATATCCCCATGACCTAATAAAAATATGGAACATGGTAGCCAAGGACTGGCGTGGCCCAAAATATAAAGTTAAGTGCGTGGGAATAAAGGGAAAAGAGATAAGGAGAAGGAATAAGGAAGTAAGAGGTCGATGGGACAATGCCAAATTGGCCAGCAGCTGACATGGAGTTCTTCCAAGGGTTCCATTTGGAAAAGGATTCCATGTCAGCATCCCTGTCAATGGTTTTTTATATAAATGATCATAAATTATTAAAAAATATTGGAAAAAATTGTTGTTTTCCAGGTTATTTTTTGTAGGGCATTTTTTAGGCCCTAAAAAGTGGTTTTAGCTACTCAAATATCATGAGTAAAGACTGAAATAAGGGACACTTTATCTTTTGAGCTCAAATTAAAAATCTCAGAGAAATCCTTCTAATAGTGTAAACCATTCGTCAAACGAAGATAACATGAGGAAGCTACAGGCCAAATAGTACAAGGTAAATTTTAAGACCCAGTTAACTTCCAAGGGCCATAAATTCATGCTCTGGAATCAGTTTGGATCATAGGAGTAGTCTATGGAAATATTTTGAACCATATAAGACAACCATGGAGTCAAAATATAAATATGGGCACATACAAATTTATAGTAAGGCATATAAGGTGCATGTAGCATTAAAGGCCAAAAATATCAATTGGGTTGAAACTTCAACAGGTTGTATATCTAGTATCCTGGAACCTAGATGAAGATGAAACTTGGAAATATTATCCAGAATATGATGGCGAAGGAATCTAGTTGGGATATTTTCAAAATACCAAAGGAGAAGGTGCAAAGATGCATGGGAACAATTAAAGGTTGCACGTCGTTGAAGGGTGAAGAGAAAGAATAAATGGGTAACGGTCAAATGACCATAAATTTATGCTCATAAATTATAATTTAGCAAGGAAGTAGTCATTGGAAAGGTCATGGATAGAGGAGTCCTATATAATATTTATTATAAAAGAAAGGATTTAGTTTTATATGTGTTTAAAAAAGGTAATTAGTTTTAGAGAATAATGACTCCATTAACCAATAAAGACACTCAGTCTGCATGTTCTTTAGTGCCTCATAGGGAGACACAATCCCCAGATAGAGTTTAATGTTGTAACATAAGTTAAAATTCAAAATAAAAATTTAAAATTTCATCTTTTATTTCAATAAATTTTAGAAATAGTTCACTTTCGGATAGTGTTAGAATTAATTTTTAATTTGTATGCTTTATTTGACTTTAAATTTAGTTCATATGGCTGACACATTTATTCTGATCCTACAATCCAATCATCGGCCTCTATCCTAGCTTCAAATGAACGGATTAGATAAATTTCAGAATCCCATATTGAAGAAAATATTGCACCTAACATTAATGTCCTAGAATATTCGCGTGTAGATTGACGATTCATGTCCCTTTTGTTGAGATTCAACAAGATGATCCTAGTGAAAATTATGCACCTACACTAGGATGGAGCCTCAAGCTATTTTTAAGTGGAAGTCTATTTTTAGATGATGAGAAAATTCTATTTATAGATGGTTAGCGAATTCTATTTATAGATGTATGTCAACTATTATTATCCCTTAATAATAGTTGGACAATAAATATTAATCTATTCTCAATGAGCACTTGGAAATAGTTAATTGAAGTGGAAAATCAGTTAGCTATAGGAAATTCGAGTTCAAAGGTTGACTGGTGGGACATGCAAGTTGAATTAGGTTTAACTAAGTAATTCGAAGTTGTAACAGAGTTATATGTGTAGTTATGTGAGTTGTAAAGTAGTTTAATGTAGTTAAGTGAGTTAATCTCAGTTGTACTAGTTGCAACTGAATTTACACTAGTGAGAGATTAATGAATTAATTATTAATTAATTCACAATCAGTGATCTCACATGAAACTAAAGATTTACCATTGTTAACTACATGCATGTCAGATCCAGTGGAGACCCAGTTGAGATAATAGGTGAAAGGGACATTTTGACTATTAGTTGTGACATGAGTGAGTGCACTCATTCAAACACACACACATTGGATGTGCCCATGAGAAATGCATAGCCTAGGAAAGAGAGAATCACTCAATTGCAGGGATTTCCATTAGCAGGGATTGCGCAAAGGAGGCAGGTTGTCTAGAGGCAGTAAATTGGCACATGCATTTGCCAATTTTTGTATGACAGTGTGAGACGATTGTATATTGTACTAAGAGCTCTTGGATTAGAGTTTTGTATGAGATTGTTTCAGGATCCATGATATATACATAATGAATGATAGTAGGGTTTTTAACTTTATGCTTTCCCGATAAAACATTTGTGTTATGTGTGATTGATCTCTCTTATTGATATTGCAATTGGCGATCGTGTTTTAAATTCCCCAAGAATTTTAGTAGAAGCGATTATGTATTTAATAGTGGCATATAATTGTTAGATCAGTAAAATCTAGGAAGAATATAATTTGTATTAAAATTTTTACATGGTATCATAGCACAAAAGATTGCAAAAGCTTAGTTTGTGATTGGATAGAATTTGAATTTGTAGAAAGACTTTCTTGGTGCTACAGTTGATTCAATATTGAAATGGATTTCAATGGCTTGAGGTTAGAGTATGCACTCGAGGGAAGCTCAAACTACATCTCTTGGAAGGACAGGATGGAGGCAGTACTCGAAGACAATGGATTGAAGGAATTCATTGATAAGGATTTTCCTAAGCCAGATGCTGCAAATCTTGATGCATGGCAAAATAAAGTGGCAAAGGCGAGGAGGATCCTGTTGGAGGGAGTAAGAGACCACATTGTCTCAAACCTCCATGGGAAAGCCAGACCATATGCAATGTGGAGGTCCTTGATGGATCTATTACAAAACAACAACAACCATAGGAAATTGGCACTCAAATATAAACTCAGGAAGATCAAGATGGATAAGGGTGAATCCATTCCAAAATATCTCACAAAGTTTGTCCAATGTCGAGATGAGCTGGGGAGTGTGGGAATAATAGTCACTGATGATGATTTTTTGAGCTTGGATCTGCTAGGAATTCCCAAGAATTGGCATAGTTATCAAGACTCTATCAATGGAAGGGAAACATTGCTAGATTGGGAATGACTATGGTTGGATCTAGCGTAGGAGAAGTTCAGGCGGAACACTAGAGATGGATATTCATCAAAGCATGACGATGAAGAGGATTGTGCTTTGAATGCCAAGGTAAGGAAAGGTAAGGGGAATAAATTCCATTCAAAATCTGAGTCTAAAGGAAAGAAGCTGGATTTGTCAAAAGTGAAGTGTTTTTACTGTCACGAACATGGACATCTCGCTACTAACTATCCGTAGAAGAAGAAGAACAAGAAGGCTGTTGGAGCTGCAGCTGGTGAGGCCCTTGCCTCACAATTTGAAATTTACTTCTCCTTGATCGCATGCATGGTGTTAAGTGCATTGGGATCATTGTGGTATTTGGATAGTGGCGCTTCCTTCCACATGACGGGAGATAAGGATATTTTCAGTGACTTGGAGGAGAAATATCTCAAAATGCATATAGAGATGGGCGACGATGGATGATATAGTGCGACTGACATTGGTACCATTACCTTTCAGAGCGATTCAGGTAAACCATTTCAATTGAAATATGTTATGCATGTTCCAAGTCTAAAGAAAAACTTGGTCTCAGTCACAATGTTGGAGGACATAGGATATGACGTTGGTTTTAGCGATGGAAAATCTTTCTCGCGACATAAAACAACGGGTCAAGTCAAGAAGTTAGGGATTCAAGTTAATAATATCTACAAGCTGGAGTTAGATGGTTGTGTTTCCATGATGGGAAAGGCAGAAAAAGTGGTGAGCCGGGATGAGGTTGAATTATGGCGCATGCGATTGGGCCATCTTCATCATGAAGCAAATATCTACTGGAATTCCAATGGGAACACTTGCTCAGTTAGATCAGTGCAAGGGTTGCACCATGGGAAAGTATGTAAAGTCCACCTTTCATGAAAAGGAGAATCATGCTTTGGTGATCCTGGAGAAGGTTCACATAGATGTGTGTGGACCATTCTCGATTGCTTCAACAAAAAAACATAAGTATTATGTTATTTTTGTTGATGACTTTTCTCTCTAAATGTTGGATCTTGTTCATGCAGAAGAAGGATCAAATATTCTCAAAGTTCTATGATTTTAAAGCATTGGTGGAGAAAGAGTCGGAGAAGAAAGTGAAGGCTTTGAGGAGTGATAATTGTGGAGAATATATCTCTAAATAATTCAAAGAATTCTACAACAAAGAAGGAATTCTAAGAGAAATCATAGCACCTCATAACCCACAACAAAATGGGGTCACAGAGAGGAAGAACAGAACGATCATGAATGCAACACAAGCAATGTTGCATGATCAGGGCCTACCAATGCATTTGTGGGTGGAAGAATGCAACACTGTGGTTTATGTGAAAAACTGTTGTCCTCATAGAGCACTTGGCATGAGTACACCTGAAGAATATTTCACTAGTAAGAAACTGGATGTTTCTCACTTTAAGATTTTTAGCTCATTTCTTTATGTTCATGTGACCAAGAACACCAGGAAGAAGCTGGAGCCAACTACTGAAGTTGGGATATTTGTAGGGTACACAGAAACACCCCATAATTATCGTGTGAATTTTCCTAACAATAAGATGTCTGTTATGCAACGGGATATAACATTCGATGAGGGGAAAGCCATGTAGTTGTCACTTGAGAGGGAGATAGACTTTCATGCAGAGGAGGAAATACTGGTTCCCAAAGATGAGTCTCAATATGTGGATCAACCACATGAGGAGGTTCATGGAGTGGAGGAATCCACTCATGCAGATCCATCCATCAGAAATGGCAGAAAGCGCACCACAAAAGCTGATAGATTGAGACTAGATGCTGCACAGAATGTAGGAGCCCCTACTTCACAATGCAAAAAGAGTCAGTCTCTTGGTTGATTTACTGGATACATGGATCTCATGAGAAAATGTATTGTGACTGGACCATCTTCCTTTCAGAAAGCAGTGCAGGATCCCACTTGGGTTAATGCAATGGTGGAGGGTAAGCTTTTAATCATTGTTCTTTATGTTGATGATTTAATACTGACTGGTGATGAGCAATTGATACACTCATGCAAGGAGGATCTTGCAAAGGAATTCAAGATGAAGGGTATGGTCCTCCTTCATTATTTCCTTGGATTGGAAATATGGTAGTGAGATGGTGAAATTTTTGTGTCTCAATGCAAGTATACCAAGGAGATACTCGGTATGTTTCACATGGAGGGCTGCAAACCCATGGATACTCCTCTTCCAGGAAATTGGAGGAAAGAGGATGATACTTTTGCAGAGGTAGTGGATTCTACTGTCTATCGACAACTAGTGGGTTTGCTAATGTATCTAGTGAACATGAGACTGGACATTTTCTATGCAGTTAACCAGCTGAGTCAAGTGATGGTTAAGCCTACCAAGATCTTTTGGAAGGTGGGTAAGCATGTCTTGAGATACCCAAGGGGAACATATGAGTATGAATTATGGTACAAATTGACATATTATGTGAAGATGCATGGCTTCACGGATGCATATTTGGCGGGAAGACCAATGGATAAAAAGAGCACATCAGGGGGGATCTTTAGTATCAGATCTACAACTGTTTCTTGGTACCAAAGGAAGCAAATATCCATGGCACTCAGTTCAACGGAAGCAAAATACATGGCAGTGATTCAAGTTGCATGGGAGGCTATCTAGATGAGAAAGACCTTGGTTGGTTTGTTTGGTTCTCATTTAGATCCGACAATGATTCATTGTGATAATTAGAGTTGCATTAAACTCTTGATTGATCATGTGTTTCATGATAGATCTAAGAATATAGATATCTGGTATCATCATATCAGAGATTGTGTGCAACAGAATATCATGTTGCTTCAGTACATTCCTACGGAAGATCAGGATGCAGACATTCTGACAAAGCACTCACTAGGAGAAAATTCAAATACCATAGAGATAGGATAGGGTGAAGGATAATACCTTTCTTGTTGAGAGGGAGTGTTGAGATTCAACAAGAATATCCTAGTGAAAATTATGCACCTACGCTAGGATGGAGCCTCGGGCTATTTTTAGGTGGAAGTCTATTTTTAGATGATGAGAAAATACTATTTATAGATGATGTCTATTTATATATGGTGAGTGAATTCTATTTATATATGTATGTCAACTATTATTATCCCTTAATAATAGTTGAACAATAAATATTAATCTATTCTCAATGAGCACTTGGAAATAGTTAACTGAAGTGGAAAATCAGTTAGCTATAGTAAATTCACGTTCAAAGGTTGATTGGTGGGACATGTAAGTCAAATTAGCTGTAACTGAGTGATTCAAAGTTGTAACAGAGTTATATGTGTATTTATGTGAGTTGTAAAGTAGTTTAACTTAGTTCAGTGAGTTAAGCTCAATTGTACTAGTTGTAACTGAACTTACACTAGTGATAGATCAATGAATTAATTATTAATTAATTCAAAATCAGAACATTCCTATGGAAGATCTAGATGTAGAAATTCTGACAAAGAGCTCACCAGGAGAAAATTTGAATACCATAGAGACAGGATCGAGGTGAAGGATAATACCTTTCTTGTTGAGAGGGAGTGTTGAGATTCAACAAGAATATCCTAGTGAAAATTATGCACCTACACTACGATGGAGCCTCAGGTTATTTTTAGGTGGAAGTCTATTTTTAGATGATGAGAAAATACTATTTATAGATGATGTCTTTTTATATATGGTGAGCGAATTCTATTTATATATGTATGTTGACTATTATTATTCCTTAATAATAGTTGGACAATAAATATTAATCTATTCTCAATGAGCACTTGGAAATAGTTAACTGAAGTGGAAAATCAGTTAGCTATAGTAAATTCAAGTTCAAAGGTTGATTGGTGGGACATGTAAGTTGAATTAGTTGTAACTGAGTGATTCGAAGTTGTAACAGAGTTATATGTGTATTTATGTGAGTTGTAAAGTAGTTTAACTCAGTTAAGTGAGTTAAGCTCAATTGTACTAGTTGTAACTGAACTTACACTAGTGATAGATCGGTGAATTAATTACTAATTAATTCACAATCAGTGATCTCACATGCAACTAAAGATTTTCCACTRTTAACTGCATGCATGGCAGATCTAGTGGAGACCCATTTGAAATAACAAGTGAAAGGGACAGTTTGACTATCAGTTGTGACATTAGTGAGTGCACTCATGCAAACACACACACATTGGATGTTCCCATGAGGAATGCACMACCTAGGAAAGAGGGATTCATTCAATTATAGGTATTTCCATTGGTGGGGATTCCGTAGAGGAGGTAGGCTGTCTGGAGGCAGTAAATTGGCACATGCATTAGCCAATTTTTGTATGACAGTGTGAGACAATTATATATTGTACTGAGATCTCTTGGATTAGATTTTTGTATGAGATTGTTTCATGATCCATGATATATACATAATATATGATAGTGGGGTTTTTAKATTTATGCTCTCCCTGTAAAACATTTGTGTTAAGTGTGATTGATCTCTGTTCYTTATATTGCAATTGGCAATCGTGTTTTAAATTCCGCAAGAATTTTAGTAGAAGAAATTATGTATTTAACAATGGCATATAATTGTTAGATCAGGAGAATGCATGCAATACATAATTTGTATTAAAATTTATACACACTTTGTGGAATTCCTCATTGGATTCTTTAACCCCTCAATCACTAAGAAATGTGTTCACCGATGGATGCGATGGATTGTATTTCAGATTCTTTGATGGACGATTGAATTTAAATATAAAAGCTATAGTAAATAAGAAAAATCAGTGTTCTAGATTCACTCGTGGCTTCCATGATCATCTTGTCGATCAATGGTTGAGATTCAATCTCACACTCTCTTGTCAGACTTCTACGTTCAATTGCATCTCCTAATTGGGTACTCCGATGGATGTCCCATATTTAATCTCGGACTTGTATCAAAAGAGACTGATCAATGGTCTAGCTTTAATCTCATATCCTGATATTTTCTCCTTCCAAATGATGTGTCAACGTGCTATGGAAACATTCCTAGGTCCAATAAATAACTACCATGTGTACATGTGAAATCCATCAATGAAAAATCCCCGTACATAAAAAATGAGTGACAC
>JASDQU010739838.1:156081-168581 GCA_032191745.1 Picea mariana
AATATTGAAGACACCATTTTCATGGCACATAACATCCCTAGAATATTGAATACATCATTGCCATGCCATTTCCATGCCTTTCCATGACATTCCATTTCCATGCTATTCCCAAGTCATGCCATGCCATGGCATGCATAAAATTATTCCAAGCCATGCCATGCCATTCCATGCCATGCCATGCATAAAATTATTCCAAGCCATGCCATGCAATGCCTACAATATTCAATATATCAACCCCTTGCATTTTCTTTCCATGCCATGACTTTCCTTTGCATACTTTTCCTTTCCATACCTTGCCATCCATTGCCTTGCATTCCCATGCCATTCCTTGTCTTATCATGCATTTCCATGCATTTCCTTACCATGCCATTCCATGCCATGCATTGCCTTACCTTACCATGCCATGCCATGTAGAACTTGTCATACCTTGCCTTGCCATGCCATGATTTGCCTTGCCTTTCCATGGTATAATATGGTATGTCTTTCCTTGCATGGTATGGTATGGTATGGTATGGTATGGTATTGTATGGTATTCCTTTCATTTCCATGGTATGGTATGGTATGGTATGGTATTCATTTCATTTCCATTGCCTTGTATGGTATGGTATGCTATGCTATGGTATGCTTGCCTTTCCATTGCCTTGTATGGTATGGTATGGTATGTCTTGCCTTTCCATTGCCTTGTATGGTATGATATGCTATGCTATGGTATTCCTTGCCTTTCCATTGCCTTGCATGGTATGGTATGGTATGATATGATATGTATTTCCTTGCCATGCATTTCCATGACCTGCATTTCCTTGCGTTGTATGGTATGGTATTGTAATGTATGGCATGGTATGCCTTGCCTTGCATTGCATGGTATGGTATGGTATGCACTGCCTTGCCATTTCCTTACATGGTATGGTATGGTATGTATTTCCTTTCCATTGCCTTGTATTTTATGGTATGGTATGGTATGCATTTCCTTCTATGAATGGTATGGTATGGTATGCATTGCCTTACCTTGCCCTGCCTTGCCATGCCTTGCAATTGCATTGCCTTGCCTTGAATTGCATGGCCTTGCCTTGCTTTGCATGGTATGGTATGGTAGGGTATGGAAATATTATGGTATGGTATCGTATGGTAGGACAATGGTATGGTATGGTATGCATTGCCTTTCCATTGCCTTGCATGGTATGGTATGGTACGGTATGCATTGTAATTTGTCTTGGTATGGTATGGTATGATATGTTGTGCATTGCCTTGCCATTGCATTGTATGGTATGCATTGGAAATGGTATGGTATGGTATGGTATGGTATGCATTGGAAATGGTATGCATTGACAATGGTATGGTATGGTATGGTATGGTATGCCTTGTTTTGGCATGGTATGGTATGGTATTGTATGGTATGGTATGGTATGGTATGTATTTCCTTATCATTGCCTTGCATGGTATGGTATGGTATGTTATGGATTTCCATGCCATTGCCTTGTATGGTATGCATTGGCAATGGTATGGTATGGTATGGTATGGTACATGGTATGCATTGGAAATGGTATGGTGTGGTATGCATTGGCGATGGAAATGGAAATGGTATGCATTGCCTTGCCATCGTATGCTATGCATTGGAAATGGTATGGTAGGGTACATGGTATGCATTGGAAATGGTATGGCATGGCATGGTATGGTATGGTATGCATTGGAGATGTAAATGGCAATGTTATGCATTTCCTTACCATCATATGGTATGCATTGGCAATGGTATGGTATGGTATACATTTCCTTGCCATTGCCTCGTATGGTATGCATTGGAAATGGTATGGTATAATATGGTATTGTATGCATTGACAATGTTATGCAATGGCAATGGAAATGGTATGCATTGCCTTTCCATCATATCGTATGCATTGGAAATGGTATGGTATGATATGCATTGTCTTGGTATGGTATGCATTACCTTTCCATTGCCTTGTATGGTATGCATTGGAAATGGTATGGTATGCATTTCCTTTCCATTGCCTTGTATGGTATGCATTGGACATTGTGTGGTATGGTATGGTATGGTATGCACTGGCAATGACAATGGTATGCATTGCCTTTCCATCGTATGGTATGCATTGGAAATGGTATGGTATGCATTGACAATGGCATGGTATGGTATGAATTGGTATGGAAATGGAAATGGTATGGTATGGTATGGTATGCATTGACAATGGTATGGTATGCATTGGCAATGGTATGGTATGGTATGCATTGTCTTGGTATGGTATGGTATGGTATACATTGCCTTGCATGGTATGGTGTGGTATCATATTCATTGCCTTGTATGGTATGCATTGGAAATGATATGGTATGGTATGCATTGGAAATTGTATGCATTCGAAATGGAAATGGTAGTCATTGGCAATGGTATACCTTGGAAATGGTATGCATTGCCTTGCCATTGTATGGTATGCATTGGCAATGGTATGGTATGGTATGCATTGTCTTGGTATGGTATGGTATGGTATGCATTTGGATTGTATGGTATGGAATGAATTTCCTTGGTATTGTATGGTATGGTATGGTATGCAGTTCCTTGCCATTGCATACCATACCATACCATTTCCTTGTATGGTATGGTATACCATTCATGTTATGGTATACCATTTCCTTGGCATTGTATGGTATGGTATGGTATGCATTTCCTTTTCATTGCCTTGTATGGTATGCATTGGCAATGGTATGGTATGCATTGGCAATGGAAACAATATGCATTGGAAATGGCAATGGCAATGGTATTGTATGGTATGGTATGCCTTGCCATTTCCTTGCATGGTATGGTATGGTATGGTATGGTATGATGCGAAAGGAAAGGTATGGTATACCTTGCCTTGCCTTGGTATGATATGGTATGATATGTAATGCCTCGCCTTGACATGCCTTGCCATGGTATGGTATGGTATTTATTACCATGTTATGTCTTGGTATGGTATGGTCTATGTTAAGATCTACGCCATGGTCATTGTATAGGTCTACGTCATGCTCCATGTCTTTCCATATCTAGGTATTTCTATGTCTATGATTAGGTCTAGTCTTCATCAATCATATAATCACCTTGCAAATTAGAAAAACAACTCTTTAAACACCACCAAACCACCTGGTTGTAGTACTTTCCAAACATGTCTAACATTTCAAATATAATTCATCATTTTTAAATAAAAAATAGATGAATTTCTATTTTCATAGTGGTATATTGAAAATGTATAAAACTTCCTAGCATTTTTTGTTTATTTTYYTATCATGAATGAAGGAAAACACTTGCAACAATATTGTGACCAATTCGGCTACAACAAAAGAAGACCAGGCCTGCAAAGAATCCTTCCCATGACTTAATACCTACTAATTGATATTTACAGTTTAATATGCCACTATTGTTGTGAGGATTGAGAAAGGTGAGTCAACAAAAATTCAATCATATTCTAGCACAACCGATTTGCTATCTTTATTACAGTTAAACATATTGTTGGTGAGTTTCCAAAAAAGTCAACTCTTCATAAACTTGCTCCATTGGTATGTTGACATCTGGGTATAATCCTCACAACATTTCTTGTTTTTATGTATCTATTGCCCCTAATTGATCATTGATTCTTTGAATCCTAATCAAAACATAAGTTTCATTATGCTTCTATATGGTTTGATTGTCAGTTCTTCTAAACAAACTCTCTTTTTGAATATTTTCTGATTTAGAATTTAATTAAAATAAAATTTATTGATATACATTTTTTTAAACTGATAAACTAAACCAAAGTAGTGTGGCCCTGGCAAGTGATCCCTTGYTTTCATTAACAAAATTGTATGTGAATATATATTTATGTTATAATCAAACTTAATTAAGCTTAAAATTATTGATAAAAGTTGATCCATACTTATCATGGTCATGGCAAGCTAACCTTAGTAAATTGTTTTGGCAGGAAAACAAGAAAYATTTATATTGATTTTCACACTACATTTACARATATGTGTTGTTGGAAGCCAACCCCTGAAAGTGATTGGACAAAAGAATATGGTTGTTACAACAAAAAATCTGGTTGTTATGACAAAAAATCTGGTTGTTAACATTATATCTTTGAACCAATTTCATATATATTGAGTTGTCTCAAAAGAGAACAAAAAATCTTTGGTAGATGCATAGTTACCAAATTCAGCCGAGTCGATGAATTAAATTTGAAAATTTGCCAATTTGGTCAATTTGGCTGAATTGTTTGTCAAATTCGATGTGTTCCCTGAAATTTGTTTGTCCAATTTAGTCGATTTGGGCGAATTGTTTGTCCCCCAAAAATCCTAGCATTGTGTTTGGTTATCATGTGTTTGTCTCTTCCTTTGTTGGGCTTTGTGGATGCTTTTCTTTATTTGGATCTCATGGTAGCCATTTTTCTTGAACACATCAAGGATATGGTTTATTACTTAGTCCAAGTGTTCTTCAATGGAAACATTAAAAACTTGAGTTGCAATAGTAATGATGATGCCAATCTTCTGTGTAGGATGATAGTGAGAGTTATCATTGAAATATCTATTAGTACGTGTCTTCTTTCAATAAAATTGATGGGACACAGAGATATCATATTTCTTAGAATCCAAGACATCCAGAAAAAGGTAGTCGACCATTTTCTATTGTTTCCATATTAAAATTGATGTATTTAGATTGGTTGTTGGGATGGTTCAAGAATTCATACTACTTATCTCTTCCATGTGGCCAAATTGTGTTGGTGTCATCAACATATCTCTTCCAAAATTTTGTTTTCAGGGGAGGATTATTGATAGAAATTATTTCAAACTTATCCATGTATATGTTGAAAACAATAGGGGATAAAGGTGATCCCATTGCCACACCTTCGAATTGTTCATAGATATCACCATAGAAACTGAAGTATGTCGATTTATACATATTTGTACAAGGCTTGTCATCTCAATATCGATAACATTTTTTAGAAACTTCAATAGATTCATCTACAAGACCTTTGTGATCAAAGAAACTACATCAAAACTCACCTTGATATCATGCTCTTCCATCTTCAGATATTTGATGTTATCATCAAAATATGTTGATTCCTTAATAAATGAAGAAGTATGTCCAACTAGAGGAGTGAGATTTTTTTTCAACGTATTTTGCAACATTAAAGGTGGTTGAGCTAATGGTGTTCATGGTAGGTCTGAGTGGGGCTCCTTCTTTATGAATCTTAGGAAGACCATAAGTGTAAAGCATGGTAACTACACTAAGTGTTAGCTTCTTTATCTAGTAATCATCAAGAGATGAGGCATTAATTGCATTCTCGACTTCCTTCAAAATTATTTTTCCAGTATCCTTTTCAATATTTTGTATCTACCACTAGTTGTAAGATGTACTATTATTTTTCTGTGGTAGTCCCTTGTATTTAAAATGATTGTTTCATTTCCCTTATCCACTTTTAGGATTTTAATATCCCTATTGCATTTGATATTTTTTATTTCTTCTATTTCTTCATGACTAGTTTTATTTCTTATAGGTTTGGCCTTCCTAAAAGAAACAACACACTCTTGTCTTATTTCCCAAGCACTATTGAAGGGGAGAGTTCTAATTAAGTCCTCTATGTAGCATATAAGATTCTCGTATGGAATATGTTTTGGTGCTACAAATTTAGTCCCTTATACAATACTTTAAAGACATAGTTATCCAATGTGTGCCTCAATAATTTAACCACACTTTTTCCCCTTATATTGCATCCTTACCCATCAACTTCATCATTTTACAGTTGCTCACAAATCCATGTTCTATCCTACCACATTTGTCTCTTCTCTAGATCCACATATTTATTGATATGTTTCTCTGTAGATATTTTAAAATCCTTTTCCTCCTTGGAAATGGGGCAAGCTTCAAATATATTTCATATTTGAATACCCAACATGCTAGAGATCTTTATATAAAGAATTAGTATCCTTCTAGAAATATAGTCCAAACTATACAACATCCTCTTTATCTCATTTTTAACTAATTTTATTCTAGTGTTATTTAATATTTTCAAATTTCTTTGATTATGAAAGTGGTGTTTGGGACTCGAGGAAATGGTAACTTTACTAGCAGAAAAGGAACAGGAGAGAGGCAAGTCGACATCCGGGAGAATCCTCTTTTCAGATGCAGCTCGAGTAGCTGGTTAAAATATATACAATGGTGGGAAGTTGGATGATATCACTGTCATTAGTGAAAGGAAATTCCAAAGAATAGGAGCTTTATACAGGTTGCTATTGTTCAAACATTCATAAGGCTTGTGAGTTCCTTGTTGCAAAGCAACTTCCTTCTGGTGGTTGGGGAGAAAGTTATCTTTCATGAGAAAGATAAGGTATATACACACTTGGAAGGTGGAATATCACACATAGTAAGCACAGGTGGAAAAGCACATGGAAATTTGAGTGTTCAAGACCTCAAAATCAGTAGTCAACAGTGGATCAAAACCATATTTGAAAGCACTCAACAAATTTCAAGGAATCAGTTTCAATAATTCCCAGATTTCCAGTCACACATTCAACCTTATCTGATTAGATCGAATATTTCCACATTTTATGTTACCAATGGCATATTCAAATCCACCTTCCCAGACAGAAGATCTAAACAAACACTCAGTAGTCTGAATTAGATCTTATCATTTCAATATTTTATGACTTATTTGAAGTTTTATTTGTTTAATAATTAACCATATTCCTAAAATCAGTAATAATTATGTAACTTTCACTCCATTTGGCTTCCAAGTTGGTCCTACAAGATAATCTCATTAGGCTTGGCACAACTAAACTCCTTTAAAAAAAAATTCCCCCTCAGCACTGACTGCTATCATTTCTCTTGTTTCTAAGATAAATAACTAGATTTGGCCAAGGGATGTGCCTACTATCACAAACTCATCATTGCTTCCAAATACAAGTATGAAAAAAATGAATTTTAGGAGAATCCCAAGGCTTTGTTGATCCTGCTGATGTAAAAAAACACCTGAGTCATCTGTAAATATTATAGGCTGTGGTTTTATAACTTATTTCCAACCAGTTTCAAGCCCTATCCTACCTTTTTAAATCCCTATTTCATCTGTATTCTACCTATTGTTTTCTGATTCAAGATCTATCACTACTCCCTCTCTAATCAATTTATGGAATTGTTGTTCCTTGTTGTTCTTTCCATTTATAAGGGTGTTAGGATATTCTGGGTAGTGTTTGTTGATTACATAGGTCTTGTAGCTCCTATTTTTTGGATTAGGTATTTCAGCCTAACCTTTCTAAAATCCCCAAGAAACAAACCTAAAAGATAGGGGGTTTCACGATTCTTGTTGTTGTGTTCATTGCAAAGAAAATGATGAATCTCTCTCACTCATTACTTCCACTTGTTCAAGAGGTATAGGATGCTACTTCATTTATAAGGAGATTTCATTTTCCTTCTATGATGGTTCTCAATGTGGAACAACCTTTGATGCTCAGGCATATTTATACATTAATGGATGTAAGGGGAAAGGAGTATTGAGAAGTGTTTTGAATTTCTTGCTTAAAAGTTTTATGTTGAAGGTGACTTCATAAGAACAAAAAAAAAATTCAAGAGTTGATTTCAATGTTGAAATAAATGTAGCAAGAATGAATATCACGATACTATAGAGTAACAAACTATCCTTCTTGTTCAATTATGTTGTTTACATTGTTGTTCAGTGTAGCATTGCTATACTCTTGTTTAATTTAGTTGCTGATGATTTTATTTGATTCCCATACAACAATCCCATAAAAGGCAATATAGGAATTCCATTTTAGTGAATTTGAAATGTTGTTGAATTGAATTTCTTGTTAACTTTTTCCTATGGATCCTTGGTTTTTTTCTTGCAGTGAAATGGGCACTCGTAGATCTTTAGGAAAGCTGGAAACTATTATAGTTGAGAATGAAAAGGATGAAATGGGTAAGTGGATCACGTTACGGGTGTCCATTGGATCTTGGGTTACTTTGCAACCATCAAGGAATTGAATTTGGTCAAAAGAAAGAAGACTAGATGATTTAAAATGTCATTGGAAAGGTGTAGTAAGGGAATTTAAGCGGAGCCAACATGGTGAAAAGGTGGAGAAGGTTCTTATAGATCATGTGTATTATCACAAGGACATACTCAAAGAGTCTATTGCCAAACAAGAAAATTTTCCTCAAATTGGACTAACTTGTAAGGGCTCGTCTTTTTGTAAGCATTGAAGTTTTTTTTTTCTTTTTTTTTTTTAATTTGGGATTTGAGTATTAAAATATGAATGCCCTAGCTTAGATGGATACTTAATGTGGTTTATATTTTTTATGTGTATCTTTGTGCATTTATGATTTTGAAGAATGGCAGCCTGTGGAGAGTATTACCAGTATTTTACATGTTTTCCATTCACAAATAGGAGAGATACTCTATGAGGGAAAGAATTCCATGTCATTGAGGGAAGAAGGGGTTTGGATTTATAAGCATGGTTACTTTATTCCACGTAGTAAAAGGGTTGGATGAATTGAAGAATCCAAGTTACCTACACTTCGTGAAATTGGCTTGCCAAATTCTAATCCAACATTAATTGATTGCATACGTTCAAAATTAGTTCTTGAAATTCAATCTAGTATGCGGGAGAAGGGTGGTCCATGTGATCATTTTGCTATGCACTTACCATTTTTGGTTTTTGTTGAAGTGTTCAAGGAAGAGGACTCTATTCGAATGACTAAGAAGACATATTCTTTCACAAACCGCTCTGACATGTTATTATCCAACTTATTTTACTCTGGATGGAATACAAGATTACATGGTGTGAATGGAGAGAAATTAAAATGTGTGTTAAGTGTAGAGACACTTCATTTTAGGTAATGTTTTACAATTTTGGTTTTTCCTTTTCTTTGACTTTCACAATGTTTGACATCACTTTCTAACTATTTTTTCATTCTCTTTAACCTGTAGATATTCAATACCGAGAAAAACTCTCTATGTTTCTTTTAAGTTTCAGTGTTTTAGGCAGATAAGGAAGAACATGGATTGGATTTGGATGCCAATAGAGCAATACAATGATGATGGCACTCATTCTACTCTAATATCCATTGATGTTTTGAAGGATGGTGCACATTTCAAAACATTGTACATGGAAGAAAACTTGAATTTGTTTGAAGTTAAAAGACACCTTCAATTCGAAGAAGAATTGAGCCCTGAGGAAGACTTCTATTTTATTCATAATGAAAAAAGGGCGAGAATTTGATAGTTTATGTATATTTCTTCACTTTATAAACATAGTTTATTACTTACATATTAATGATTTCTTTCAGACAAATTGGTAAAAGACGAGACAAGAGCATCATGTGCAAAAGTTGTGTTCATCCCCATACATTAGAAATTAGAGGAACATGACACAAGGTGAATCCTCTCCAACCATATGTTAGGAAACTCTTCTGATCTTAGTTGTGATCTCTATATTTTAGACCTAGTTTTGAAATTTCCTACTTCAATTTATTTTGGCAAGAGAAGGTATGATTTTGTTCACTGAGCTTTTTGCACATAATTTGTATTACTTGTTATTTATTACTACATTTCTAGGCCAATATTTGATGAAATTCAAGTGTTTTAACTCAACCTCTTTTCATCACATGTACAGGGAAATAAATGTAAAATCAGACAGACTTTCAAAGGCTGGTCTATAGTTGGAAAATGGATAGTGGCATATTCAAGAGCTTAAGGATAGCCAACACTCTGCATATTTTCATCCCACTTTGTTTTGAGCTTATTCTGGATGGAGTATATATTGATGTTGATGTAATGGAGATTTAGGAGGGTTACTGGTTTATTTTGATTATCTACATGGAAAATTGTTAAAACCATTTTGATAAATCTAAGTTTAGAACTTTGAGTGTTGTTCAAAGACTATTTTTTTGCTCCCTTGTGGTAGCCAACATTTGTAATATTCTATACTATCAAGAAAATTCCAGATGGGAAGTAGTTATTTCCCTCTCTTTGTTGAACATGACAAAAATGCTTAAATGCATAAATGTAATTCTATCTTAATATGAATAAAATTACAGTTTTTCCAATGAAAAAAATGTATTCTGCTCCAAGTTATCAATTGTTTCCCTAAATTTATTACTACATTTCTAGCCAATATTTGATGAGTTTTTGTATAATGGCTACATTAGCTGACTATAAGATGATCCCAAGTCTATCATATTTTTCTGGGACTTTAATTTTTTCCATTCTATTCCTAATTGATGAATATAACAACGCTAGACTTGGGGAGTGGGGATTTTCATTTTCATTGCTGAGTATAATGGTGATGTTGTTGGGATTAATTTACATTTTCCAATGCTTAGGAGAATGATGTTTTTTGAGCTAGTTTATTTGGTATGGGAAGATGCATTTATTTATTTGTAAATTTCTTTTTCTACTAATATAAATGTGCAACTTCAAAGAAAACTAGTGAAACATGGTTGTGCTCTAATCATGGATCCAAGAATATAGAGTATTTCCTAGATATATCATATCTGAGTAATACTTTCCTAACTCAAGGCAACAACCAACCCTAACCCTTAGGTTTACATACAATATTTTGGATGAACAATTGTCTGGTCTAGTAAGATTGCTGAAAACATTGAGAGAAATGGCCTTATGAAACTACAACCTTYCAAAAGTATTCAACATGTTTTCCAAGAAATTCAAATATGGCCACAAAAGCTTGAAGACTAAAAGTTAAAAATATAGAYAAATCAAGAATTAAAGGAAAAGGACATTCAACTTMAAAAAAKAYGATCMAGTTCAAGAAACAATTSTTYRTACCTRTTTTAGAAAARRATCACATTGAAGTTTGTAAATTTGATTGAATTTGTAAAGGCATTGTCCATTGGGATATCATTCAAATGGTGTGACAATCCTAAAGTTTGCAAGGAAAAACAATGATTATCTAAAAATTCTAAATAAGAAATATTTTACATTGCATAAATTAATAATCTCATGGTGTCCATGATACTGCCTGTGCAGATAATAGATACTATAGATTCTAAATATTTTCACATTGTATATCATGCCAAGATAAAATTAGGGGTCCATCTTTACCAATTGCAAAATAGAGTGTTTCTGCTTTCCCCCTTGACATGGTTGTTTTTATGTTTGTGGATTGATCACAAGGCCACATTCTCATTGAATCAATCATCAATGGAAGTTCTGTACATGGGATTCTAATATCTCCCTAGCTTGGTCCATTTGACTTAAAGAGTCGAGGCATTTGTTATACATCTATGGACAACACCTTTTAAAACCATCTTCTTCCATGTTACTACTAAAATAAGACAATGATACCTCTAGAAGACTTATTTAGCTCAATACAAGCAGCCAAAATATGCATCACACCAAAAGACTCCTCCCTTGTAATTTCACATTGATCTCATCTTTAGCATCTTTACTACTATTTCCCTCAATGGATTCTGCTTTTGGAAAAGAGATAAGATTTGGCATAGAATTTCTCAGGTATCGATTTTATCTATCTACAAAAAGGTACATCATGTAATTTTTCAATGTCAACAATTCAATAGTTGAGATATTTGTAAATCTTTCCTTAGTGGAGCTATGAAATATATACTTTGTTTTCTTTTCAGAGTAGAACTCCATTTCTTTTATGCCCTTTGGCTTAATTTTTCTTCCTTGAATGTATGAGATTGGATGATGCACATTGGGAGACATTGTTTTCTTATAGATAGATCAAATTTTCAATCAGTGAAGGTCTTCTTGAGTTTGATATCTTGTTCTTGTATTAGAACTCTCTTCAATTTGTTTTAACTCCCAACATTAAGGAAATTGATCACTTGAAGGGATAGTACATACGCTAAATATTTTCACATTGTATATCATGCCAAGATAAACTCAGGGGTCCATCTTTCCCAATTGCAAAACATATTGTTGCTTCTTTCCCCCTTGACATGGTTGTTTTTATGTTTGCGGATTGATCACAAGGCCACATTCTCATTGAATCAATTGTTGATGGAAGTTCTGTACATGGGATTCTGATATCTCCCTAGCTTGGTCCATCTGACTTAAAGAGTCGAGGCATTTGTTATCCATCTCTGGAGAAAACCTTTTAACATCATATTCTTCCATGTTACTACTAAAATAAGACAATGATGCCTCTAGAATACTTAATTATCTCAATAAAATAAGCCACAATATGAATCACACTAAAAGACTCCTCCCTTATAATTTAACATTGATCTCATCTTCAACAAGTTTACTACTATTTCCCTCAATGGATTCTTCTTTTGGAAAAGAGATACGATTTGGCATAGACTTTCTCAGGTATCAATTTCATCTATCTGAAACAAAGGTACATCATGTAATTTGTTAATGTCAACAATTCAATAGTTGAGATATTTGTAACTCTTTCCTTAGTGGAGCTATGAAATATATACTATGTTTTCCTTTCAGAGTATAAATCCATTTCTTTTATGCCCTGTTATTGGACTAATCGGTAGGTGTAGACACTAACAGATCTCCCTA
>JASDQU010739838.1:170233-189876 GCA_032191745.1 Picea mariana
TTTTCCATGAGAAACCTTTCAATATATAGGAGAAGTAGAGATGGTTACATAGATGAGGATGATCCCATCAAATTTGAGAAGTCAGTAAAATTACAACCATACAAATGCCAACTCACTTTCTAGAAGATTCTCTTCTAGAACACTCGAGACCTCTTCTCCTTTCCAAGCTTAAAAATAGTTACACACATTGTGTATGGAGAAAACTATGAGAAGTTCACACCCTAAGTGTAAGTGGCCTGAGAGAATGAGGGATTCTCTCACCCTAGGCTATAGGCAGCCTACAAACTCACTTTAAAAAACATGTTTTTGGAAGGAGACAAGGACCACTTTTCTCAGGCAAAAAAGTCCTTGTTGGGAGCCTGAATACACCATTGTTAAGATATCACCAAGATGACCAAAATCATGTGTAACAGAATTGCCCCCAAAGTATGAGGCCAAAATCAGTGACAACCGAAATACTATGTAAACTACGTGTGTGTGTTGGAAACTAGGAGTGCACCTAATCGGAAACCTGCAAACAACCAAGCATCTACAGAATATAATACCAGTTCTGAGGTATGCATTCCCATACTCAGATCACATATGGATGACATCTTGAATGTAGGTCATGGCCACCAATCATACACAAAGTAGGATGAAATAGCCACATGACATACAAAGTGGATCTATGTGTCGATGTAAATCATACATACTCCATCGCAACTGTCGAGCTACAAATATACCATATGAATCAACATTTAATTGTCAACCCGGGAAGGTAGACTTAGAGGAACCAGCACAAGAAAGGCAGGGTTGAAGAGGTGGTTTAAAGAATGCCAAACTAATCTCTGAACTGCTGAATGAAACTCGTTGGAAGGAGCTACTGTACTCTACTTTGCTCTGCACTACTCTGTACTAACCGATACTGTTCTGTATATGCATGTGAAAGATCTACTGCACACCGATGACTGAAGACAATTAACTTATTACTCCACACAACTCAGCAACCTTCTATTTTATAATGCAAATGAAACTCTCTATTGGAACCAAACGAAATGCTATTTCTATTAATCAATGGCTGAAAATATAACATCTAAACTTGAATCTTGAAATGCTAAACCCTCTGTTGCAATCAAATGAAATTCTACTTCTGTTCTATTAAACCCATGAGAAAACTGGCAATGTAGATTGGAATCGAATCTGGATTCTACTGTAAATGGAATATATACAACTATGTTTCCATCGAAGGGGGCCCTGCCTTCTCTATCAACAGACTGTTCTCTAAATCAAAGCATACTGGAAAATAAATAACTCATAGCAAAATGGCAATAATGGAAATCATGTTAATGAAAACCCTACAGCAAAATGGAAATAACAGAAATCGTGTTAATGAAAAGCCTACAGCAAAATGGCAATAACAGAAATCGTGTTGATGAAACTCTCACTATTTTATTGAAAAATAAGAACAATACAAGGCCTGGAGATTTCCATTCTTCTCTCTACTCTATGCTTCGTCTATCTCCCCATGTCTCGAGCATAATAGCTCTTTATATAACGTTTTAGATCTCTGGCAATGCATGGCTTTGCGCCCTAGATAAACAAGGAGTTACAAAACTGTTTTAAGAGTATCCTGGAGAATGAGACACGTTTTGAGACACGTTTTACACAGTCAATCGTTCCACGATTTCTTCCTTGCGTTATACATGCACAAATTTAAATGCTTGATGCCAGCTGTTGAGACCCAATGATTAAAAGTCCAACACACATGATTCCTTCTCAAATCGCAGAGCACTCTGTTTAGCTATTTAGAGTTTACAAATGATGCATTTTTGTTTAAACTCCTAGAGAATCAACATAGCATCAGCGCAATATAAGCTCTATTGTTCTTGAAACAGGGCACGACCAATTAACATTCTTCTTATTTCACTTGTACCATCACCAATTTCAAACAATTTTGCATCCCGCAGAAGGCGCCCAGTAGGATATTCATTCACATAGCCATTCCCACCAAGACATTGGATTGCCTGGAGAGCAACTTGAGTTGCATTTTCTACAGCAAAAAGAATAACCCCAGCACAATCCTTCTTGTCAACTTCGCCATTGTCGCATTTCTTTGCAACAGAATAAACAAAATCCCTGGAATATTGCAAAGCAGTGTACATATCAGCCAGTTTCCCCTGTATCAGCTGAAATTCACCAATTGGATGACCAAACTGTTCTCTTTGACGAACATATGGAAGAACAACATCCATTGATGCTTGCATTAAGACAATGGGGCCCACTGATAGGACTAATCTCTCCAAATCCAATCCTGACATCAAAACATAAACTCCTTTCCCTTCTTTCCCTAGTATGTTCTCTTCAGGGACAAAGCAGTTCTCAAAAACCAGCTCACATGTATCACTGCCCCACATCCCAAGCTTGTCTAGCTTTTGAGCAGTGATGAAGCCCTCCATGCTCTTTTCAATGATGAAAGTAGTGATTCCTTTTGAGCCTGCATTTGGATCTGTTTTTGCATAAATAATCAAAGTCTCTGCAACTGGTCCATTTGTGCACCACATTTTGTTTCCATTAATCCGATAACCCCCGGTCACTCTATCAGCTTTGCATTTCATGCTGACAACATCAGAACCAGAACTTAGCTCACTCATTGCCAGCGCCCCAACATGTTCCCCACTGATTAACTTTGGTAAGTACTTCTCCTTCTGAGCGGCAGTGCCATGCCTCACCAATTGATTGATACAAAGATTTGAATGTGCTCCATATGAAAGACCAACAGATCCAGAAGCACGACTGATTTCTTCCATTGCAAGGCAATGATACAAATAACCCAATCCAAGTCCTCCATATTCCACAGGGGCAGTGATCCCATGTAGGTTGAAGTCTCCCATAAGCTTCCACAAATTTACTTCCTTTGGAAAATAGTTTGTGGCATCCAGTATAGCAGCATGGGGAGCAATATTCTATACTCATATTCTTTGTATGAATACGAAGGATTTCCAATCGTCCTACTTCATTGGGAACTCAATATCAATTTCCCTATCAAACCTTCCAAACCTTCTAAGAGCTGGGTAAATTTAGCAGCTTCGTTGATATCTTCACTGGGTGCGAGCTGGTACATGTTACTGGTAAGTTATATTTAGTATCAACATTATGTTAAAGAGACAAATATCCCAGGAATGGCGCTCAGCATTTAAACACTTGATGGCCACGTCCAGAACCCAGGAAAACGAATAGCTTAACCAATGCACAAATCCTTCATCATTATCTTGATTTCTATAAACCGCCATTCCATTGTTACAATGAGTGATACCATTAATAAGATTTGGAACACCTCTATTTAGTAGCTTGTACACATGGCTAGAAGTGCCTGATGTTTGAAGGTAGTAGTGATAGCAAAATGGATGCATTTTCTTGAGATAGTGTTGCAATGATATCAAAAGAGTGCCACAGCATATGAGTAAGGTTTTGCAAGAATCCATAAGAAGAAGACTTCATAAGTATGAAAACCTTAGCAACCCAATCATGAAAGAAGCCAAGAATCTGCAACAAAATGTATCAAATCTAGAGCCCAACAACAACCTAGATCAAAAAAGATGAAACCCAGGGTCTTCAATCCCATTACCTGAAAGTACGAATCTAACCATGTGATTACATGTGTTGAATTCGAACATGGTAGAAACCACTTGATTACCGGTCATTGATGAAACCGTTAACAAGTGCGAGGGAAATCACCATTAATGTCAATGAATACCAAGGTACACTAGTACAATCCAATGAATGTGAATAAATGAGTTAAGGTCGAACATTCAACGAAATCTCCCGATCAAGGGTCAATGATGAAAACCCACTGTTGGAAGTGAGGAAACCTACCATTGAGGCATGCAAGTTTCAAGGTACCAAACAATTTCTAAGTCTTGTTTATGGATAATGAGTTGGAGTCGACGGAGCAAGAATCATCACAGGAGGGCCTTTAGGTATTCCCCATCAATGACATGAAATAAGTAACATATTTTGAAGGTGAAACAGAGCATGATACAGATGAAAATGGACATAGGGAAGGTTGATTTGGTAAGAATGGACAACTACAGATGGCTAACTCAATAGAGGTTTTCGATGAACTTCTATTGAACATATGAATGACACGACCAAGTATTTGGCAGCACTGACTTAGAGACGACTCAGGATATGACCTTGTAGCAATTCGAATGAGAGACAAATGGATTTCCCAAACCGGATTCAAATAATGAATAGGGGGTGTCATGTTCAAGAGTGACACTTACTGCCAATAATATGAATATGAAAACACATCCCTTTCCCAAATATTCCCCCACCATTTTCGACGAGTACCTCTTTATTTTTATGCAAACTTGAGGAGGATACTGAATGCTTGTTGATGTAAGCTCATCCTTAGGATGACTCCCTCAGAGTATGTTTAATGAACCCTAGGAAGGAGTGGCTTGGTCCCATTACGGGTCTTTCGATGTTGGTTTAACGAGTCCAAAGATAGAAAACTCAAAGGTTTTTCATGATTATAGAGTCTGGAAAAACAATTAAAAGAGAACTCTCTCAGTTCCTTTTTCATAAAATAGTTCGACAGGACCGAAAAAGTGATAAACTATCACCCATCGAATGTTTTTTTCAGATACTTTTACGAGCGTGAACAAAACAAGGTCACTCGGCAATCTTTTTGGTTTTATGGAGTGTGAAAAGGGCTTAAAGGATACTCCTTTGGGTTTGTCATTTTTGTGTTACTATGACGAGTACGAAAAGACGAGAAAAGTATACTCGGTTGCATTCTCATGTATTTTCGAGAACGAGAACGAACAAAGACTGAGCTTGAAGTTTTTCTAAAAACTATAAAAAGTAGTCGTGCATGCAACAAAAAAAGAAAAAACATCCGTACTCTTTTGTGTGGACTTCAAATTCATTATATCTGCAAAAAGTCACACTCATAGGGCTATTAGGCATTAGGTTTGATGAATAAAGAAATAAAAAAATCAACAAAAATGGTAAGTAAATATAAGTGGGTAAAAGGGATTTTACCATAGTCATTGTGATTTTGCCAAGAATTTTTCCCAAAACAACTCTTTTTACCTCAAATTTCATTGCTCAATCGCGGGAGGCACATGCGACCATTTGGCGAACCATCTCCGTCAATGAGGTAGGCTCTTGATCCCCTATCTTTTCCATGGCTTAGTTTTTATTTTCATTGGTAAATTTCAGGGTTTTGAATTTGTTTTAGGGCCAAAACTTGCGCCCGGGCGTTCTCATAGGCTAGTCGTATAGGACCTACAAGAATGCATGATTCTCATAGGTGGCCTTAAAGGTACCTGTGAGAATCTCACACTATGCTAAAGGGGCACCTGCTAGGGCCACAAAATGAAATTTCCCTTTGATTTTTACTCAATGAAAAATATGCCAAGGTTTGAAATGAGTTGTTGACTCTCTTCTTATGGTTCTTATGCAGGCATTTGACCATCATCATGTTTGAGTGGCGAGAAAGAGAACACGAAGAAGATGATGCTATTTCCAGGAATGACCTGGGTACCATTGTTTCCCTCCGAGACTATGGGCTTTTGAAATTCTTTTGGATTCTGGGCATGAGAGCCCAAATCAGATTGTTGGAGTACCTGGTTCATATGTGGGACATGGACCAATAGTTGTTTCACATGGGAGTCCACACCTTGACCCTAAATATCAAGGATATCTACTTTCTAACAGGGTTATCATAGCATGGGCACCATGCTAGCTAGACCGGTAGTCGAGGTGGCAGACTCCCCATGAGTGAGTATTGTTGCGAGTACTGTGTTCTCGAGGTGGAAAGAAGCAAAGGCAAGGTGTCTATTTGGGGGGTCCAAGAATTGACCCTGTGAACCATCTTGTTCACCATAACATGCATGGCTGGGAGAGAAGCTCCACACATGGCTCTTCAGAGCTACTTCTGGTATGCTATAGAGTGCACAGAGCCACGAGTTTTCAATTGGTCAGATGCAGTTCTTCGCAGTATGAAGAGAGTTGAAAAAATGCAAGAAAGGCAACCTGAAGTAGTTGAGTGGGGTTTACCAGCCCCATAGAACCCGAGGATGCTAAGGTGGCGCAACCTCATGGCCCGACACATAGCTGGGCCTATCATCAAATACAATGATTCCTTCTTTGACTGGTTGTGGCCATAAATGTTGATGGTTGATGACTACGCCTACACTGGATTGGACTTTCGAGGGGATCTGGATTTATCCCTACCTAAGGATTCTCAATGGGGTGACCTAGGTAAGAAGTACACATTTTGTTCTTTTAAATGTTTTTGTGATTTTTATCATATAAAATGTTTTTATGTTTTCCCAAGAACTGATCAAAAAATCTCTTTTGGATGACACAGATGTGGGGCCATACCGACCTCTAGGTACATATCGTATTCAATGATAAGAAGAGGTATCTCTAGTGCCACAATGGGATGCTAAAGACTATGAGGTAGTCGAGCAAAACTTAGAGGGGTTGATTGTTGACATTTCGGACATGCCTATCGGAGAGATCCCTCGGCATTATTAGCGCCATATGGTGGGCGTGTCAGAGTCTATTGGCCGACTGCTTCATAGGGTTGCCCAGGAAGTCATGTGTTATCGTGAGTGTCAACCCTGACACTACTTCGTAGAAGCTATGAGCTTCAGATTTTGAAATTTTGATCCTTGGATAGAAACCTTTTGTAAAAACTTTTGATCGTTATATACATATATAAGGCTTCTATCGGCTTATCTTGTGTTGTGTGGTACAAGTGATGTGATTGGTTTATAAATGGACCAAATGTCTGTCTAATACATAGTTAGCTAATGCATCAGTTAATGTATTTAGACATATAGGAATATGTTGATACTCAATATAATAAAAATAACGTTCCAATAGGTGAATTCGTAAATATACCTGTAATAAAGTAGGACTTCGAATAGCATAGACATTACTTAATTATAGTACTACTAGCTGTGAATCGATTCATATGACCAAGTGACGGATACCGAGTGAAATAGCATCAATCAATAATTCGATAACGATGCTATACTCTGCAATATTGTTAGTCGCACAGCTGAGACACAAACCTTGTAGAGTGATAAGTTTGTTTGTAGGGGCGTAAATTTCCCAAGCAACAGAAGCAAGGTTCTGAGTACTACGGCTAGCGCCATCAGCGAAGCCAATGTGGGGTAGCGAAGACTCCGACATCTGGAAACCATACACAATGTAACATAAGGGCAAAGACCAGATAATGAAAAAGCATACTACAGTAACACACAAGAAGTATGATACAATAAAATACAAGTACTCATGCACAAGTGATCTTAGGCATAGTACTTCTTTAAGTACAACCCATTTCTGGGTTCACTCAAAGGGATACCATTGTAATCTACTAACTCCTAAGCTCCTTTCTCCAAAACTCGTCTAATGATATAAGGACCTCGCCACATAGCTTCAAATTTTCCAATCCTTAGCACATCCCAATCTTGTTCGTAAAGAAGAACCATATCACCTTCGGAGAAAACATGAGGCTTGACATGTTTGTCGTATTGGGCTTTGACTCATTTCTTCTAGGCTTCTATGACTAGGGTGGCATTGCATTGAGTTTCGTCTAATCGCATGATATACAACATACTTTCTTCTTCGATGGAAGTGTTTGGTAGGAGTTCAACGACTAGTTTTAGGGAGGGTATCTCACATTCAATCGGCAGGATGGCTTCTAGACCATAGACTAACCGGAATGGTGTAAACCTAGTAGAAGACTTAACGAACGTTTGGTAAGCCCACAATGTTGAAAACAACATCGTGTGCCAACTTGTTTTGTGAATCCCTATCATTCGTCGAAGCATGGTTATGAGGACTTTGTTAAATGCTTCGACCTAGCCGTTGGCTTGTGGGTAATAAGGCATTGATTTTTCATGGCAAAGACCCAAATTTTTAGTGAGTTCGGACATCATTAAGTTTCTAAAGTGGCTACCGTGATCGGTGATGATAGCCTGAGG
Source organism: Picea mariana (assembly GCA_032191745.1). Taxonomy (NCBI): domain Eukaryota; kingdom Viridiplantae; phylum Streptophyta; class Pinopsida; order Pinales; family Pinaceae; genus Picea; species Picea mariana. The sequence goes on from JASDQU010739838.1 coordinate 178,219, forward strand.
AACACCAAAACGAGCTATGATGTGATTGAATATGAATAATGTCGCGACCTTTCCGGTGTTGTCAAATGTCGGCATCGCCTCGGCCCATTTCATAAAATAGTCTATGGCTACAATAATGTATCCATGCCCCCAGGCCGAGTGAGGGTGACATGTCATGAAATCGATACCCCATTTCGCAAAAGGACTGACGGAGACCACAAGGTGAAGAGGAGCGGGATGTGATCGTATTTTATGGTTGCAGGTCTGGCAAGCGTGGCATTTTTGGATGGCAATTTTACAATCGTTAAATAAAGAGGGCCAAAAATACCCAGCTCGCAAGATCTTCTAGGCAGTGGCATACCCAGACATGTGACCACCACAGGCTCTAGAATGGTAGTCATTTAGGGCTTTCTCGGCTTCATCAAACGTGAGGGATTGTCGAAAAACTAAGTCAATCCCACGACAATAAAGAGTATCACCAAGAATAATATACTAACGGGATTGGTAGTGTATTTGACGACGATCAGTTCTAGACAAATTGGGTTGGAAAGTCTGGGTTTGGAGATATATGATGATATCTCCATACCAAAGATCATCGGAACTAATCAAGAAAAGGGATTCATCAGATAATGAATCAGCTGCTACCTTTTCTGTCTCAAAGTAGGGAAAGTCACATATCAACTCGACAAACACTAAGGATTTCTTGGACTTAGCGCGTTCAAATTCTAAGTCAAACTCTTGGAGTATCACGAACCATTTGGAGTATTTTCCCCCTAGCAGTTGACGTGTGAGAATGTCTTTCATAGGGTTGCAGTTAGAAATTACCGTAGTCTTGCATGAGAGGATATAGTGCCAAAAACGTTGAACTGCTTCGATGGATGCTAAGGCCAGTTTTTTGACATGTAAATACTTGGTTTCAGTGGGAATTAGACTTCAAATCAGGTAATAGATGACATGTTCATCATGAGAATCATCCTCCTGGACGAGAACAATAGAGATGGTGTAATCTGAGGTTGCGAGGTAGAGGAAGTAATCGCAACTGTAATTAGGGGGGAAGAGAAGCGGAGTATGTTTCAGGGACAATTTCAAAGCTTTGAAAGCTTTGTTTGTGATGGTATCCCATATGAACTTGGACCCCTTTTTGAGTAGTCACGTAAATCCAAGAGTTAGCTTGGCATAGCTTGGGATGAAACGAAAAAGAAATTTTGCTTTCCCTTGCAAACTTTATAACTGGCGAAGCGAAGAAGGAGGAGGGAGATTGAGAATCACCTTGACCTTCAGAGGATCTACCTTGATCCCTTGATGTGAAACAATAAATCCTAGAAGTCGGTCGGATTCTACGCAGAAAATGCATTTGTGAGGATTCAAGCATATATGATAAAACCGACATCAAAGGAAAATGGATCAGAGGTGTATTGGATGATCGACCTAGTGCATGTCATGAGTGGGTAAGTCATCAAGATATGGCTGCACAATGTGCTTGATATCATGGAAAGCATAAGACATAGTGCGCTGGAAAGTTGCACCAGCGTTTTTTAGACTGAAAGGAAGTTTCCGATAGGAAAAAGTGCCCCAAGGACAAATAAAAGAGGTTTTGTGTTGGTCCTTGGGAATGATATTGATTTGATTATATCTGGAGAAACCATCCATCAGAGAGAAGATTTCACTTTCGGCACAATCATTGACAATCTGGTCGATGAAGGGGGTAGGAAAGTTGTCTTTAGGACATGCTTTGTTAATATCCATGTAATCAATGCACACGCGGATTGTGCCTTGTTTCTTGTCGATTGGGACAAGACTGGAAACCCACTCAGTGAGAGCCACTGGGTAAATAAAGCCAACTTTGAGAAGTTTCTTGACTTCAAGCTTGATAGCGACCGCTTTACGTGGGTGGACCGGATGAAGACGTTGCCGGACGGGTTTAGCATCTGGGTATGTCTTAATCTCATGTATCACAATGCCGAGGTCAATACCCAGCATTTATTCATATCTCCAGGTGAATACATCATAAAAATCTTTGAAAAGTGACTTGTAGGTGACGATCTCGTCAAGAGAACACGAAGCTCCGATATGCACATTTTCGACAATTCCAGGTTTTAAGGATATGTCGAGGGGAATGGTGGATGAGATATTGCTTAAGTTCCCTTCAGAAAACACATCGTGTGTAGACTCGGGAACGATGGAAATGATGACAACGATCGATGGGGTTGAGATCCGTTGGTAGCTCTCGATGGAGTGTTGTTCCAGGAAGAGGATGGAACGATGATGTCCATCATCCCAGGGGGTGTCTTCCATGATAGACATAATCATTTCGACCGTGGGAAAAATGACATGGAACGGATCGAGAGATAAAACACCAAGAGAGGGGGTAGAAGGAGTTTTGGATTGAATGGCTTGATAGGCGGATTCAACCGAGCTCAACAGAAATTCATCATCGTAATGAAGATGATCTCCATGGTTGGGTACCATCCATGGGTCATGAGACACAGGGGTTCCATGAATAGAGGTGGATATCATGTTGATTGAAGAAACAAACGGATGTGGAACATCGGGTGGTGGGATGGGGAAGGTACCCATTAACGAGGAGTCTTTAAGAAGACCCACGTCAACGTTCTCATATCCAGGGGGGTTTTGGCAATGAATGGTATGTTGCCAGTATGCACATCTGAGTTAAAGAAGGTTAATTGGTCGACAGTAATTACCTTTCCTTGATGTAGGAAACGTACAACATGAAAAAGAGTCAACACAACTGCGTGCATGGAATCAATCTAGCTACAACCAAGTAGAAGGTTGTAATCGAGAGGAGCATCAAAGACTTCCACTTCAAGTTGGACTGTTTTGCCTTCTAACGTGATTGGCAACGAAGGGAGGATACCATAAGGCTTAAAACTAGAGCCATTAAAGGCTTTGAGTCTATTATGGGATTCATTCAAAGAGGGAGAGCTGATGGATTTCCAGCAGGTAATAGACATGACACACGTCGAGGCACCCTTGCCAATAATAGTTCTACAAATGTTTTTGTCAGAGACAATAACTTGTATTTGGAATGCGAGTTGAGGGGGTAACCTTGGAATGTGATCTTCCAAGTCAAAAATTATTAAATTCATATCCATAGGGTCAATTCCACCGATAGCTTTCAACAGTGCCTTCAGTTGTAAAGGACAACTTTGAAGGACTTTGAGGGCTGACATCGCGGATGGTGCTTGGGTCAGATATTCAACAATACTGTAGTTCTGGGTAGCATGGGCATGAGGATTGAAATCCGATTTTCGAACAATGCCCTTTGGAGGAGGGCGAAGAACTATGTCAAGGCTTGGTCATTTGAGATGAAGAGGACCATTGGTAGGTGGAGTCATGGGAGATGGTTGGACCAATGAAGGAGGTATAGCATCAACCTTCTCTTTAGAGGAGGAATAATCTTTGGCTCGAGTGGTAAGTGTGATGTCATTTTTCTTTGAATCTCCTGTACACATTAAGACATAGGATGTATTGGAGGGGGAGGGTTGTTCGTGAATGACCAATTGGGTTTGTTGTTAAGATGGGAAGGGTTGTGACAAAATGGCCGGAGTGGGTGGTTTTGTGGTCCCTTGAAGGAACTTAGTAACCTCGGCTTGTTATGGACAATCCTTAGTGTAGTGATCATCACCATAGATAAGACAAGGGTATCAGGGTTTGCGTTTATCCCTATCGTCAACAGGTGGTGTTTTGGTTCTTTCTGCTTGCGAATTATTTTTGTCCTCCTTATTCTTACCCTTTCCCTTTTTGGATTTGTTTTTATCGACAAGGGTAGATTGAATAGAATTTACCTCAGAAGTCTTGCCAGTGGGAGAGGTAGGAGACAGAGCATTTTGAACATTAGAAGAAATGGGTTTGGGTTTGTTTCTATAGGTTTGGGATGAATGTGGTTGGGCATGGAAAGTGCCAATCACACCATCAGCTGCATGAGAAGCAGCATGAGTAGTTGAAGTGGCGGAAGTAGAAGGACGAGGTGCATCAAGGAGTAAGTCGTAAAGAGTACCCATTTGTGAGTAAACGAGGTCAAGGTATTGAGAATGACTAATGGCCTGTTCTTCTGTGAAAACTCCACCCATGGCGATGTCACGACCGATGTCGTTCATGAATGATTTCGTGAACCACTCTGCCAGCAACTGATCAGGAAGTTTGAGTTTGATGAGACGTCGTCTCCGTCGCCATTCATGTGTGTGATCTGAGATATGAGTGGCTTTGGTTTGTTTGAAAGAACTCAAAATATCAGTCCCAGTTTCGTAGTGGATCGGTAAGTGGTAGTGGGTGAGGAAAGCCATAGTGAGGGTGTTGAAGTCAGTGAAGAAACCTCTTGGTAATTCTATATACCACTTCGTGGCAGAACCCGTGAGAGTTCATCGAAAAAGGCGTAAATAAATAGAGTCATCCATCAAGGAGTTGGATGAGCACCAAAGGTGAAAAGTCATTATGTGATTGTTCGGGTCCTCTCCCACTTTGCCATCGAATTTAGGGATGTCAAATGGTAGTTTTGCCGGTATGGTAGGCCATTAGGGAGAGTGATGGATCAGATCATTTAAAATCCTCGATAGATCTGGGAGGTCCAAAGTGTCTAAGAAAGATAACTATCTATTCACATGTAGGTACTAGTGGCTTTGGGGAGGGAGCCCCATCGGAAAACCAGTGGGACCATAAGCAGTCTGCATATAATGCGAAGATCTAGGCACATTCAGTGGTTGTTTTGGAGGAAAGTAACTCATGGGATTGTACCCTTGGACAGGGGCATGGGGTTGAGCATTCGAGCCCCAAATAGGATTAGACATACCTGGATATGGTTGGCCTATAATAGGGGGTGTAATAGATGTAGCTGGAGGCTGTTGGCCCCCAGTCGATTGAGGATTATGTTGTATCAGGTGGTTCCAATACTGGGCCAAGGATGGAGGTATTTTTTGTCCATAGGTTGGGGTCAGTGGAGGTTGTCCTCCAATCGGGGGTTGTGTTCCAATTGGGATTTTCCCTGCAAGGGGGGGTTAAGTTGGGCCTCCGTGGTGAAATTGTCCACCAAAAGGAATCTGGTAATTTGGTGTGAATGACAGAATGGTTCCACTAGGATTAGTGCCTCTGATAGATGATAGAAAAGGTCCTCTGAAAGGGGGTGGAGGAAGTGTCGGAATGAAACTGGGAGGAGAGTGCCCAGAAGAAGTGGGACAACTAGGAGTTCCGGATGTGATTTGCATAGGAATGGGAATAGAGGCATTCAACACACGATATCGGGGTGGAAGAGTCGGGGTGACTCTGGGCGAAAGCGGTGTGCCAATGGGGGATTGGCTAGCTGTGGTAATCCCGGTGTGAAGACTCATAGTATCTGTGTAATGGACCATTTGTAAAGGGAGAGTCATGATGTGGTTGGATCGCGGGGCTTTTGTACCAGGAAAATAATAAGTAGTAGTTAACGGTACTATGTTTGGATCAGATGTTTCAGGTAGCTCAGGTGAGACAGTGATATCAATGCCTGCTCCTGAGCCAAAGAGGTCCCGTCTAAAAATGTCGGTAGCCCAAAAAGGATCTTGAACCTCAGGTCCCAGGAAAGGTCCAGTTGGTGATCCAGAAGACTGAACAACTAGTTCTCCAGAAGAATTCAGTCGCATAATATGTCTCTTGGACTCGGGTTGAAGTCAAAAGTCCTCTCGAGAATTGGAAATTAAGAATCTTTCTAGAGAGTCAGTTCTTTCCACTTGTGGATTGGTGACGTCTTGGACTTCACTTTGTTGAGGAGATCCCTCCAATGAGTTGGTAGGAAAGGGTTGATAACCTTCAAGATTGTCTGGGGTAAGCCTTGCATTTTACATGAACGACGTGGAGGGTCAATTGTGATCGACTTGAAAACTTACGAAGAAAATTCTATGGTCAACTTGGGTAAACAAACAACATGCACTAGTAAAAAAAAATCTAGAAAGAAAAACAAAGCAAGAAAGACCTTCTAATTTCGAAGTCACTAGTTGGTGATGAAATCCAATGTCGCAACAACGAGATGAGAAGGGGCTGGGCTAGGGTGGAAAAGTTACATTGATGACCTAATGATGTGTATTGCGCTCGCTATCTCTCAACCCGCAGGTCGGGCGGTCTGCATGCTCGCAGGATCTTTCCTTCCTTTCGGCCCGAAGAACTTCAAACGGTTCTTCTATTTCCCTCTTGGGGAATCTGCACCCACATAAATCCTCGTAGGATCCCTCTTTTAAATAGAGGGATCGAAATTCGTGACTTCGCGAATCCAATGGTCAGGCGTAGGTCTCTCAAATCCTTGAAACCTGACAACTAGTCAACGCTAACTTTTACCTATCGGGGTTTTTTCCTATCACGATTTCGCCACTCGCGATGTCTAACACCTTGCTTCTCCGACTCCTGAATCTCGATATGCTGAAACTCGAACTCACGTGCGAGTTTGAATTTTCAATGCCTTCACTCCATCAGCATTTTGGAGTTCGCAATATTGTGAATCCTGATGCAATTGTTTCGGGACTTCTCACTGCGAAACCCCAAACAAGCATGCCACCTGTCCATCTCACTAACTCCTGTGGCCCCAAATTATTCTCATACCCATCAGGATATCGCGTTTCATGATTTCACAATTCTTGTTGCTATGTTTACGGAGTTCCAAACCACGAAACCCCGATATGAGATTCAAGAGCATATCCGACAGTCCTTGTGACTCAGATCTACAGTCCTTCCCCTCCTGAACTTTGAACCCTTAGGGGATACTCACCGTATCTCCCCTGTACCTCTGTGAGATCTAATGGCTCACGGAATGTCACGAATCCTCCTCGGAGAATACCGACTGTCTGTCCGTCCTTGGTGATTCCTGGGAATGACCAAGTGTTCCTCCGCGAAACTTGTCCACCTACACACAAACTTGCGATGCCTACTAAACACTTCTCGGCATAAACTTTCTGTGCTTCTCCTCAATGATTACTTAAAGGTCCTATACCTCCTGATCTTTTCCACGACTCTGCATCTTCTTAGAAAAACCCTCTTGCTCGCACTCCTTGCGGCAACCTTTCAAACACGTCTAAGTGTTGAATCTTTTTGACTCTGCGCACACCTGCAACAGCAGTCTCTCAACAGTTCACTCAGGTTCGCAACCCTGAGACTTCACTCAACCTGCGCACTCCTTGCATGGCTCCTACACCCCACTGCACTTCTACGTGAATGAGAACAAAAGTAAAACTATCTGAGGTTCAGAGACGCAACCCTGAATTCTTGTCAACGCACTCCTTGTGGACACTTCAACTACACTCCTTGCAGGAATTCTTACTCAGATAGAGAAACAATTGAAACTCATTCTTTCTTCCTCTCAGACTTCAAACTCAAACATGAAATCATATACACAGCACATAAATTAAATGTATAACAGGAAGAAAACATTCATGAACATATCATTCAGCATCAATACATAGAGAACAGACACAAAACCATGAATTTGAATCAACTCTTTCTATTAATTCAAATGTTTGTACATGGGTGTTCTTACACAAATATCTGCATGCTCTTGTTCTTCTTAGAAATGCTCATAATCTAACTTACAATACACAATGAGGGTGTCTATATCCCATTTCCCTCTTGCGCTCTCAAACTGTCTAGTCTAGAATTAAATTCTATCTACTTTACATTAACTATCTTAAATGCCTTCTACCTACTAAGGACGAGAGAAAACCTCTCAAGTTCCATTTACATTTTACAAGTGCGCTTCTTCTTAATGGCTCATTTAATATCACGCAACAATTTCATGGTGATTTTAAAAATTTGTGCTGACGCTTGTCCATCTGTCCTTTGCTTCCACGCTGGCTCGCTTGATGTTGGTGATGCTCCTGCATCATACTCCCTCGCTTGAAAATTTTCATGGGCTCCTGTCCATGAGCTCACTCACGGTCTATCCACGCTTCTGTATTTCTGTTTCAGTCTCCCAACTGGCATCTTCAACTGGATGGTTCTTCCATTTGACCAGATATTCAAAGTATTGCTTTCATTTGGTCCTCTTTCTCACTCTCTTATCTAGTATGTGCTCCATCTGCAGCTTATCTGCAATTGGCATCTATTTCGTCCATTGGATCACTAGTTGCTCACCTCCAGTCCCTGTCTCCTCAGCTCTATATGGGTACAAATCAGAGATATTGAATATTGAATAAATTCCAATCCCATCGGGTAATTCAATCTCATAAGCATTCATCCCTAATTTCTTCAAGACCCTACATGGCCCGATTTTCTTCATCTTCAGCTTATTATACGTTCCCCTCGGGAACCTTTCCTTTCTCAAATGTGCCAGAACCAAGTCACCAACCTCAAACTGAAGTTGTCTTCAGTGTTGATCTTCTCTACGCTTGTATTCTTGGTTTGAACTCAACAATCGCTGCTTCACCTGACTGTGAAGTTCCTTCATCGCCTCTCCGAATTTTTCTGCACTAGCGCTCTTAGTCGTAGTCTATTATGAATCTCTTAGCTTAGAAATTCCTCTTGGTTCCATGCCATAGACAACCTGAAATGGACTCTGCCCTGTGCTCCTGTTGACTGAGTCATTATAAGAAAAATCTGCCTATGGTAATATGTTGTCCCACTGGCTGTGGTGCTCTGTCACCAAGCTTCTCAGCAAGTCTCCCAGACTTTTGTTTACCACTTCTGTCTGTCCATCCATCTGAGGATGATAAGCCAAACTAAATGCCAAGTTAGTTCCTAGCTTCTTCCATAAGGTCCTCCAAAAATTCTCTATGAATTTTGTATCTCAATCCGAAACAATGCTCCTTGTCAACCCATGAAGTCAAATGACCTCTTTGAAAAACAGATTTGCAATGTGAGTTGCGTCACTGGTCTTCTGACATGGAATGAAGTGTGCCATCTTGGAAAATCTATCCACCACCACAAAGATTGAATCAACACCTCTTTGTGTTCTCGGCAACCCCAATATGAAATCCATGCTAATTGCATCCCACGGCCTCTCTGGTATGGGCAATGGTTGATAAAATTCTGCATTCTGTTTTCTTCCCTTCGAATGCTAGCAAATTCTGCATCTGTCTACAAATATCTTGATGTCTACTCGCATTCCTGGCCAAAAATATGAATCATTCAGCTTTGCGAACGTCTTTTCATGACCAAAGTGCCCTGTTAATCCTCCACTGTGTTTCTCCTTCAACAGATTCTCTCTAATGGAACATTTTGGAATACACAGCTGATTACCTCTAAACAATAATCCCTCCTGGATCATGTATTCTATCCATGGGCTTCTGTCTCTGAGAATTTGATTCTCAGCTGCTTCATACTCTTCCTTAAAATCTTGGTCATCAGTGTACATGTTCCTGAGATCATCAAAACCCAATGTTTTGACTTTGAACTCCTGCAACAGAAAACACTTCCTACTCAAAGCATCAACAACTTTTCTTAGCAGTACCAGAAATATGCTTAATCTCAAAAGTGAAATTCTGCATATACTCAACCCATTTGACATGTTTCTGATTCAACTTTTCCTGTTGAGTCACAAATTGCAATGCATGATTGTCACTGTACAAGACAAACTCTTTCGGGATCAAGTAATGCCTCCATTTCTTCAATGCCTGGATGATAGCATAAAACTCCTTGTCATAAGTGGAGTATTTTACTTTCGCTTCATTCAGCCTCTTACTGAAGTATTCTATTGTCCTGTCTTCTTGACTCAAGACTGCCCCTATTGCAAATCTGCTTGCATTGCATTTCACCTGAAATGTCTGCTGGAAATCTGGCAATGCCAAAAAATGGTCGTTCCGTGATCTTCCTCTTCAATAGATTGAAACTCTTTTCAGCCTCTTCAGTCCAGTGAAAAGACTTGTGTCTTTCTTCACTATATCCATCATTTCTGTGTTGATTCCACTGAAATTCCTGATGAACTTTTAGTATAAACTAGCCAATCCATGAAAACTTCTCACCTCAAAGATATTCTTCAGTGATGGCCAATTTTTAATCACTTCCACCTTATCTGGATCCATCCTCAACTCATTTGCTGAAATAACAAACCCCNTCTGCATCACTGTAGCCAAATGCTTCAGATGCTCTGCCACTGTTTTACTGAAAACCAGTATGTCATCCAAATACACAATGACAATTTTTTCGATGAACTCCCTCAGGACTTCATTCATCAACCTCATAAAGGTACTTGGCACATTTGTTAATCCAAACGGCATAACAAGCCATTCATATAATCCTTCGTTTTTTTTTAATGTTGTCTTCCATTCATCACCTTCTCTCATGTGGATTTGGTGATAACTGCTTTTCAAATCAATCTTTGAAAAATACTTTGCTCCACTCAAGCAATCCATCAGATCATCAATCATTGGTAATGGAAATCTGTACCTGATGGTTATCTTGTTTATCTCCCTTGAGTCAGTACACATCCTCTAGCCTCCATCTTTCTTCGGACTGAGTACTATTGGAATAGCACACAGACTCAAGCTTTCTCTGACCAAACCTTTGTCCAACAAATCCTGGACTTGTCTCTTAACCTCTTCATTCTCTTGCGGCATTAGTCTATACATGGCTTTGTTTGGCAAACTGGATCTTGGTATGAGATCGATATGATGACTCACACTTCTGATTGGTGGCAATGAACGAGGTAATTCATCCACGATAATGTCAGCAAACTCTTCTAGCAGTTCCTGAACTTCATCTGGTGAATCATCCACTCTTGTGCTAGTCAGAACAATTCTAGGCTTTCTGACCACAATGAACTGTGGATCCTCCTTCTTCTTAACCTCTGTAAGATGTTCCTTCCCACTCATGAGAAGTACAGTGTTGCTTACTTCCGGCTTCACCTCCTTATCCTTGATTGGAAGAAACATGTGTGTCCTCCCATTTTTCTCTAGTGTGTATGTGTTCATTCTCCCATCATGAATCACATTCCTGTCATATTGCCATGGTCTACCTAGCAAGAGATGACAAACATCCATAGGAATGATATCACACAATATCTTATCATTATATCCTTCTATCTTGAATTCAACTAAACATTGTTTAGTGACAGTTACCTGGTGTCCTTTCTGTAGCCACAAAACTCTGTATGTACTTGGATGATCAGTCGTCTCTAGCTCCATCTTCTCTACCATCTCTGTAGATACGAGATTATCTGTGCTACCACTNGTGCCCATTCTTTCTGCATGTGAAGCATGTTATTACTCCACCTCTTCCTCTTCCTCTTCCTCTAGTACGAGGAAAAGTGTTATTGTCAGCATAATCTCCTCTTTGCTCAGTATGCTACCTTCTTTGTGAGGTTCCACCTCTCTCAATTCGAGTCTAAGGTTTCTTCCATTCCTCCCTGGGCTTCTGATATTTGTCTTGGGAAACTTCTTTGCCTCTGGGATGACTTCTGCCTCGGCCCCTCTAACTCTGTTTTCGTCTCAGCTTCTCTTCCACTTTCAAAGACATCTGATAAGCATCTTCCACCGTTCGGATGGTTACCATGCTCATCTCATCCTGGATATCATATCTCAGGCCATTCATATATCTGGCAACTTTTTCATCATCGCTCTCCCAATGACCTGCCCTGATGTTCAGTTTGTAGAATTCCTCAATGTATTCTTTCATTGTCATTAGCTTCTATCTCAGGTTCTGCATTCTCCTGAACAGAGTAATTTGATAATCTATGGGGATGAATTTTTCCTTCATCTTCACGATCATTCTATC
>JASDQU010739838.1:191395-204226 GCA_032191745.1 Picea mariana
CTCGTCCACCTACACGCAAACTTGCGACACCTGCTAAACACTTTCCAGCACAAACTTTCTATGCTTCTCCTCGATGATTAGTCAAAGGTCCTATACCTCCTAAGCTTTTCCATGACTCCGCGTCTTCTTAGAAAAAACCTCTTGCTCGCACTCCTTGTAGAAACCTTTCAAATATGTCTAAGTGTTGAATCTTTTCGACTCTGCGCACACTTGTAGCAATAGTCTCTCAACAGTTCACTCAGGTTCGCAACCCTGAGACTTCACTCAACCTGCGCACTCCTTGCATGGCTCCTACACCCCACTGCACTTCTGCATGAATGAGAACAAAAGTAAAACTATCTAAGGTTCAGAGACGCAACCCTAAATTCTTGTCGACGTACTCCTTGTGGACACTTCAACTGCAGTCCTTGCAAGAATTCTTACTCAGATAGAGAAACAATTGAAACTCATTCTTTCTTCCTCTTAGACTTCAAACTCAAACATGAAATCATATACATAGAACATAAATCAAATGTATAACAAGAAGCAAACATTCATGAACATATCATTCAACATCAATACACAGAGAACAGACACAAAACCATGAATTTGAATCAACTCTTTCTATTAATTCAAATGTTTGTACATGGGTGTTCTTACACAGCTCTCTGCATGCTCTTGCTCTTCTCAGCAATGCTCATAATCTAACTTACAATACACAATGAGGGTGTCTATATCCCGTTTCCCTCTTGTGCTCTCAAACTGTCTAGTCAAGAATTAAATTCTATCTACTTTACATTAACTATCTTAAATGCCTTCTACCTACTAAAGACGAGAGAAAACTGCTCAAGGTCCATTTACATTTTACAAGTGAACTTCTTCTTAATGGCTCATTTAAGATCACGCAACAATTTCAAGGTGATTTTCAAAATTTGTGTTGGCGCTTGTCCAGCTGTCCTTCGCTTCTGCGTTGGCTCGCTTGATGTTGGCGATGGTCCTGCATCACCTACTTAACAGACTTACACCCTGGTGCAATCTCCCACACATAATCATGGGTATACCCTCCAATGAGCCCGAGTGAGTTTGGCCAACATTGCTTCCAAGTACCGTTAAGACTTGCCCCTTCACAGTCACCTTATGTGAGACCCTAAGAAGATAGGCCATGAAGGTTACCACCAACAACAATAAATCCTAGAGGGACAGTCCACAATCCGATCCACATGCAAGGGCGGGGTATCTAGCCTAAAATCAGCTTGAGAGGCTTCCACTCATCATTGTGGGTATACCTTCAGGTGACCCCTATAATACATGCAATCTCTACACCAATATCAACAAAGCAGGGTGAGTAACTCTATCAATATCAATGGGACCTAGGTTTTGACCCTTGTGTGAGAAGGGCTTCCCAGGACAAAATGTTGCAAATTGGATTTGACACTCCTTACCACAAGATGCTATTGTGTGTTTTGTGCTTTGGAGAGTGTATCTCTCTGCCTGTACCAAAGCTCTAGCCTAGATAATGTTGGTGTAACAGAGTCCTAGAAAAGAATTACTAGTTAAATTTCAAAATTTGCACAATGTTATTAAAGGCTGTTGTTACTCAAAGGAGACAGAAATGAAACCAATGTTGTGTGAGACTCTGACCCAAAAATGCATAGATAGGAATGAAAAATATCAATTCTTATTTGATGAATCCTATGTACGGGAGGGAAAGAGGAGATTTCTGGAACAATCTTGAACTATGATATATAATCTTATTTGAAATACAATATCAACGAATCACGAACAATGCCAATTCTCTATTCATTCTATTTCAATGATTGAGTGCCAATATTTTCAAAAAAATTGCTTAAAAAAGAAAAATGTTTTTTAATTTTCAATAGAAACCACACAACAGTGGTGGAACTAAGAAAAAACAAACAACTAATGAAAAGCAATATACAAAAACCCAAACCAATCTTTCAATGGAGACAAAAATAACAAGTGGACAAGACTAGTCTTTTCAAATGCATGAGAGTAACAATTTTCCAAGTAATGAGCAATTGAAAAAGACAAATAATCCCAAATTTTAAACCAATCACTGGCTCCCAACCAAACAAGCACTCGGATTTCAGGACCCAAGATTATATCCTCGTTAAGAAAAGGTCAAGAGATAACAGTTGAGAAAAAATGAACAAAAAGTGCTTTTGATTTCCAAAGACTAATCATTCACAAAATCTGAAGTCAAGAAACAATCAATCAGTGGCCCAAGAAGTTCTTTCCAGACACACATACAAGTCTTGGCATCTGAGCATACAAAAACCTTAATCCCAAAATTTTGCAAATGGGTTCATAGGCAGGCAATGGTGTACAGTGTGAGAATGGAGCATTCTCGTAGGCTGGCCACAAGCAGAGTGTGATAAGTTCACGCTAGACTGAAAAGCAGAGTGTGAATTGTAGGGGTTCTCCCAGGCTACAAAAGGGTTCAGTGTGAGAATGCCTAAAACTAAACAAAATTTTGAAAAAAGACAAAAATTTTGAAGGAACCTCTAGACCTAGAGAGTCTGTTAGGGTCTCCTCAAGACTCAGAGATTGATAGAAATGAAAAATGGTAAGGTAAGAGCAAATGTCCAAGGAAAAACACCAAAAACCACTAAAAAAATGGGTTGCATCCCCAGTATGGTCGCCAATTTTCTTATCAGACTAATCGGTAGGTGCAAACACTAACATATCTCACTAGATCCACCTGGATCTAGAAAAAAATAAGATAGGACACGACTCTTTCCCTAAGTTGTAATCATTGAATCTGCTAATAGGGAGGAACAAGTGGCATACCTTTATATCACTTCCTTAGGTCTCTGTTGCTACCGCTTTGCTATGGTGCTCTCATGAGGTCAATTCCATGACAACACAAACCAATCAAAGTGAAGATAACAAAATGTATTCAACATCAACTTATGCATATGATCAAGGAATTACACAATAAAGTAAGAGTGACTTTATGGGAAAGGGACATGCCGCTGTATCATATTAATTGAAAGTAGAAGATACAAATTGATCGCCTTGATGTCACAAGATTCCTTTTAGTGACCCTTGGTTCCAACACACACACTTTCTCTGTACTTGCATGAAGAAGATCAAATTCCTCTTGATAGACCAACTAGAGCCTTCAAGCCTCTGTCCAAGCAGGGTTATTCACACAATTCTTTCACCAATTCTTCAATTAATCTTGCTTAACCTTTTCCATGAGAAACCTTTCAATATATAGGATAAGGAGAGATGGTTACATAGATGAGGATGATCCCATCAAATCTGAGAAGTTAGTAAAATGACAACCATACGAATGCCAACTCACTTTCTAGAAGATTCCCTTCTAGAACCCTTGAGACCTCTTCTCCTTTCCAAGATTAAAAATAGGTTCACACCCTATGTATGGATAAAAATATGAGAAGTTTGCACCCTAAGTGTAGGTGGCCTAGGAGAATGAGGTATTCTCACACCCTAGGCTATAGGAAGCCTGCGAACTCACTTTAAAAAACATGTTTTTGGAAGGAGACAAGGACCACCTTTCTCAGGCAAAAAAGTCCTTGTTGGGAGCCTGAATACACCATTGTTAATATATCACCAAGATGACCAAAATCATGTGTAACATGCCTTTTAGCTTAAATTTTCTTCCTTGAATATCTAATATTGGATGATGCACACTGGGAGACATTGTTTTCTTGTAGATAGATCAAATTTTCAATCAGTGAAGGTCTTCTTGAGCTTGATATCTTGTTCTTGTATTAGAACTCTCTTCAGTTCATTTTAACTCCCAACATTAAGGAAATTGATCACTTGAAGGGATAGTACATAAGATAAATATTTTCATATTGTATATCATGCCAAGATAAACTCAAGGGTCCATCTTTCCCAATTGCAAAACAGATTGTTTTTTATTTCCCCCTTTACATGGTTGTTTTTATGTTTGTGGATTGATCACAAGGCCACATTATCATTGAATCAATCGCTGATGGAAGTTCTGTACATGGGCTTCTGAAATATCCCTAGCTTGGTCCATCTGACTTAAAGAGTCGATGCATTTGTTATCCATCTCTGGAGGACACTTTTTAACACCATCTTCTTCCATTTTACTACTAAAATAAGACAATGATGCCTCTATAAGACTTATTTAGCTCAAGACAAGAAACCATAATATGCATCACACCAAAATACTCCTCCCTTGTAATTTAACATTGATCTTATCTTCAACAGCTTTACTACTATTTCCCTCAATGGATTCTGCTTTTGGAAAAGAGATAAGATTTGGCATAGACTTTATCAGGTATCAATTTCATCTGTCTGAAACAAAGGTACATCATGTAATTTGTCAATGTCAATAATTCAATAGTTGAGATATTTGTAAATCTTTCCTTAGTGGAGCTATGAAATATATACTCCGTTTTCTTTTAAGAGTAGAACTCCATTTCTTTTATGCCCTTCAACTTAAATTTTCTTCCTTGAATATCTGAGATTGGATGATGCACACTGGGAGACATTGTTTTCTTGTAGATAGATCAAATTTTCAATCAGTGAAGGTATTCTTGAGCTTGATATCTTGTTCTTGTATTAGAACTCTCTTGAGCTCGTTTTAACTCCCAGCATTAAGGAAATTGAGAATTTGGTTGCTATGTACCAACCATAGTGATTCACACTCTGTTATGTTCACTTGTTATTAAACTAGCACCATAATTGTTGATCCGTGGAATCGTGGATTGCATTCCATAGTTACAACATCGATTGGCATTATCACTAAAAGGAAAAATTGTTTGGTCTATTGATTCATATACTACAACCAATGTCTTCAGTGTATGCGTTGGATGTCATTTCCTAAATCCCCAAACATTGACTCAATTGGGCACTTAAAATTATCATTTATTGAATAGATGGTGAGTTTAACCCCCTCCATTGAATAATCAGATATGTATGCTCATATGTGTGGAAGTAACAAAGAATGTTAGAGTTTTTTTTACTGTTGAATTCCAGCACTAAATCAATTTAAGAGTATGGTTGGCTTCTAATCATATAAATTTTCCCCATTGCCTACATTATTGGTTGCTTCCCATTATACCATTCGTTATCTGTTAATTCACTGGTAGTTATTGAGATATAAAACTTGATATTTAACCTCATCTATTCATCTCTATACAAGATGTCAGGAACTTCCCTCGGTTCAAAAGGCGGTGAGAAACCTACGACAACCCCTCTGGGTGTGTGTGTGATAAAATGGCACTTACAGCCATTGTGTGTTCTATCAAATAGTTATTTCAGATCTCCTATAATTATGAATCTAGGCAGAAGTGAGAAGTGCTTGTAGATTGGTAGAACATATGTAAACGTATTAGTTGAAGTAAATGGACATATTGAAGTACTTTGATGGGACATATTGAAGTAAATGTACTAAACAAAAATTCCAAAATGGTTTGTAGAGAGGTGATATTATTCCCTTCCTTATAACAACAAGCATCAAAAGAAATTCAGAATACTTGGCTAGGTCCAAAGAATAAAATTTGATTTCGTCATAGTGAACTTTATATCATCACATACTACAAAAGGAAGATAATTGGCTAACATCATGAGTGAAAATAGCCTAACACTTAATATTGCACATAATGAACATATTGACACTACCAAAAAATGTACTTAAGTGTCTACAATATCTAACAAACAGAAAAATGGCCATTAGAAATTTCCTTCTATCCCTTGATGGAACACTAGCCATGAAAAAAATATAAAGTTATAAGAAATTCTAAATGACCAAACAATGTGATTCTACTGAACCATAGATATCTAGCAAGCATTTAGGACTAGGATTGGAGAATTCCTCTAAGGAAGAACAATATACAAATGATTAGTGTCATACTTCTAAAGCAGCCTGCCAGAACAACACCAACTGCCATCTCTCCAAAATGTCCCAAGCATTCCAATGTTCAATTTATACAATTCAATCTTGGGGATAAGGGATCATAACTCCATGACTCAAATATGATTATAAGAACAATGAACATATTATTGAGAGAGAGAACATCACTTTTTTCAAGAATGAAGATCAACTCAAACAAATATTTCCTTCCTGCTAAATCTACATGATAGAAAATGAGATAATTGTTCCACTCATGAATATTAAACCCTCCAACTCCAAATGGGGTAGCAAGATAAATCCCAACTAAATCCACATCCCTCCCACTGCCACAGAACTAAACCAAGAACCTCTAAATAGGGAAACAAGATAAATCACAACTAAGGCTACTTTATTCCATCTTTCACAAAACCAAACCAAGAACCATCTCCCATGCATCGTAGAAACTTTAAAATAAAATGGATTCATACACCTAAAAGAGATGGAGAGATGAGATCATGTTGTAAAGTTTTAAAGACCTCCAAACTCGGCCTAAAGGATGCACTAATGCTGAAATAAGATCTACCAAGTAACTGAACCCCCTCAAAACACTGCATCACCCACTTGGTGACTAAAATACTCCCTTGAGTGGGAACATCAACTAAACTAAACCCCTTCAAGAAACTACACCACCCACTTGGTGACTAAAATACTCCCTTGAGTGGGAACATCAACTAAACTAAGGCTCCCCTCAACCTTTGGCATGGTGCAAGCATATCATGGCACTAAGGAAAATATTAGAACAATAGATAAGCTTTCAAAATATACTTAAATTTTTGAAATCAATCTCTTTTGGGAAACTAATAGGACACATAATAAACATGATTTTCCTTAAGAATACGGCCAACAACAGTAAAGTTGCTTGCAAATGGAAGGCCCTTGTGATGTTAGATATGAAGCTTGGTGAGAATGAAAATCAAAAGGGAATCCCCAAATATGGTGTAATAACCCCATGTTAGATATTAAACCAATAAAAAGAGATCCAATCAAATGGAGAATCCAAACCCATTAACCAAAATTTAGTTTTATGGTCACTAACTATGGTACTGGAGGTAGAATGAAATTGTCTATACAAGGGTCCCATCAATAGAGTCATTTTCTAATTTGACTAAGAGAAGAAAGTCATGTCTAAAGTGTTTGTTAACCATCTCATAACCATATCTGAGAAGAATGCCATGAATCTAGTTTGTTCTTAGTGAACCACATACTTTTCTACTAAATCTATTCATAATGCCAAAACCATGGCCATAATTCTATAATCAATTATGCCAAAATAGATATCCCTCGCTGCGCATATGGAAGAAGTGTTGCCCATCGCGCAGAAGTGATGCTTTTTTGGAAGGTGTTATGTTTTTGGCATCCCTCACTGCGCGTCTGGTAGAAGTGCTGCGATTTTGAAAAGGAAGAAAATATATTCATTGCAGAGGTTTTCTTCACCAGGTCACAGGTCCAACTTGTCATTAACAAGTAAGTGGGCCACATTCATGCCACCTTTAACCTTATTTTCTTCATTTTCTTCATACGGCTCAGTAAAAAACCATCTCCTAGGGTTTTGTTGTGTCTTAATCTTTCAGCCACATTTTTCCATTTCCTGTTACACAAACCCACATCCTATTCTTAAACGCCCTCACCTACACTCCCTAACACCAATCCCTACTCTCCACAATTTCCCTAGGAGCTTAGACAAAAGTTAACCACTACTCTCACTCCATCTACTAGACTGTCCCTTATCCCATGTTTCCACAAATTATACCTTACCCCTTCCATTTCGCACTGAAAATTAGGATTTTCACATCATGGAAACTGGAAGTAGTGATACTCAAAAAAGGTGGTACAATAAGGGTGGGAAAGTGTCCAGGTATGAGCCAACACAGATCAGAGAAATCATGGCCTCACCTTTCATTAATAAATTATTTGAAGATGTTGGTTTCCTAGAGTTTTGTGAAAGAATTCAAGAGGTGGGATACCATGCTAAATTGACCAACCTCTTTGCCACCAATTTCAAGAAGGATAAGACCAAAATTGCAGGGGTAGACATCACTATTTCTACAGATGCCATTTCCACAGCTATAGGTATTCCCAATCATGTAGAAATCTAGTTCAAAAGAATGGATTTAGACATTGAAAATTACAAGGTTTTCCTGAAACCACACTATAAAGATAATCCAACTCATATTTTTCCTTTCAGACAGTTTCTAGATAGATATGCCTCGTGTCACACACCCACTATGGAAAAATAATTTTTTCACCTTTTCTCGATGGATAGAATACCCAAATTCCTATGAGGGCCTAGCACAGGCTAGCTCTTCCCTTATCCTCCTCCATGTGATTGATGGTTATGACCATAGGCCTTACCAAAAAGGTACATTCGGCTTTCGCATTTCGAGATTTCTGTGTGTGAGGAACCCTTTCTCCTTCAATCCTTGAAACCCGAAATAGGGATAAGATTATTGGATCCTTCCCTTAAGCCATCTCCATGTGACCCTATCATGTGGCCAAGGGATACTCCTCTGAGCACTTTAGATTTCTTGATTCAATAAATTGCGATGCAGTGCCTCTCCGCCTCTCCATTTCAATTCCCTGAAATCTGAATCTCTCTGCCGGATCAACGGTCCCAATTCTTCCGCCAACCAATGGCCTAGATTAAATCCCGATGTTCTCCCTTTTGGGATTTAAGTGGGGACTTCAACTCCCAACTCCTGAATTTAAATTTTCGGTGAATCAAATCAACGGCTCAGATTTGAGCTAGACAACCCTATGATCTCTCTTGAATCAACGACTAGGGTTAAGTCATGATTTCATGACTCGCGAGTTCTGAGAACTCCTCTCATTGACTTATTTCAACTACAATTCAACGAAATTCCTAAGTCTCACCACGTGTCCCCTTGATGGACAACTGTGATATTTTCGCGAAATCCCCTTTCGTGAATTTTCTCTGGTCTTCACCCTCATTTTCCTGATGTCTAGAACCCCGATGGCTTTAGATATTCACCATGTGTCCTATACAAATGGATGGTCCAAGTATGTTCTCAGGACTTTAACGGGTCTCTCTCTCCTTCTTATATGAGTTTTAAACCTCACGCATCTTCTCTCAGATCCGACGGCTATCGGTTCTCGTAGCTAGATGTGACTGTCTAGATCAAATCTTTTCCCTCCTTTCTCCAAGTCTCTCATTTCGGAATTTTCCTTAGGGGACAACTTGCCCCTATTCTCTAGACTCCTGCTAACCAATGTTCTGAATCCCTTTCTTCCCTTTGGAAGAAATCAATGTTCGATCGTTTCACTTGATCAACGACTCTTATTCCTCCTGAACTTTGTGCATTTAACAATCCTGTTGTTAACCTCCTTGCAAGTTTTCTAGATCTGACGGTCTTGGACGACTTCAGATCCTCCTGAAAGGATCTTGTCCGCTGATCCTCCAATCAAAATAGTATTTCCTTTCACTACTTAAATACAACTATCCTTCTTGAGCTTCGTCAGTTATGAAGGACTTAAGAGCATTTGCACTCTTTCTCCCTAGTCTTAGGATATTTCGATGCTACAAAGGTATCAACCTTTGATTTCATTCCTGTGAAACCTATCTCCTTGGTTGTCACTTATTCTTCTAAAAGTCTTATCTCTTCTGATCTTAACAAAATTCATCCTCCAAGGGACTCTAAGCAATTAGGGAGGTTGGCATGAATACATGAAACTGTGTCCACGGTCGACGAACACACAATTCATGACTTTGGCTTATGCCTCCACAGGACACAAGTATTTACAAGTATAAAAAGTCTCCTAACCATATAATTTCTTATTGGCCTAATTATACAACCAAGCAGTAGGGAAAGGGACACAGTATATCCATTCAGAAATCAAGCACAATTCCTGAAACATACATAGTATAACCAATTCATGCCTAGTTACAGCTAAATTACACAGGGTAGGAAAATGCTTATCTATTACAGGTTGTTGCCAACCAAGTGACTGTGGGTGTTCATCCTTCCACCCAACCATAGGATCATAGGCATTCAATCTTAGCACTCTGGCCACCCCCGTGCCAAGCCATGATATCACCAAGGAGTTCTCACAGTTCTCAGGAGTTCTATCTCTATTCCAGCTTCTGCTCGGGTTCTTTCCTCTGTGAACTTTTATATATATATCTCTGCTATGGCCTCGACGAGGTTTTTCAGATGCTCTCCCATATCAAGCTCACGACCTTTTGATCATGCCCTCCTGGAGAGGTTCGCACATTTCCCTTATGAGCTTGCGCTCTTGTTCCAGTGTCTGTTCTCTCATGTGTATCCCTCTGACCTTGGAAGGTTTTGTCGACCTATCCTATTCCTTATGTTAGAAGGAAGCTTAGGTCTGCATGTCCCTGTGGTACTTCGGGCTGACAACCCATGTTTCCATTTATGGGGGTGGTTGATTGTTCAACCACCAGTCCTTTCTTCATTAACTAATTTCTCTCCTGTAGTGATATCATGGCCAGTACTTTCAAGGCTTCACCCCCACAGTTAGTTATTGGAAACTCAAACAATAATACATTTACATTGTCCTCATGCATTAGCATGGTAATTCTTATTGTATGATTAATTACAAATGGGGGGAAAGAGGGTGTTACAATTCCCTCCGCCTTAAAGGAACACTGTCCTCAGTGTTCTTTCTCAGAAACACCTATCATGCCTTTCTCATTCGACCACTTCAGAAATCTTGGCCTTCGTCCTCAGTCAGGTCCTCTTTCAGGCTCTTAGTCTTTGTCACTTGCCTTCAATAATTCTTGGACAATAAGAACATTAATCACAATTGTGTGCGAAAACATCTTACTATTGTTCAAAATTCAAGAGGAAATTTCATAATCCAGCACAATACTTATCTGTACAGTTTGTGGATTTGCATCCACATGGTTGTTTTGTTATCTAGGCTCATTGTTTTTCCTTGATGTACCCATTGGGTGCATGATTCCAATTCAATAATTTACAAGAACTATCATGGTTTCATCTTCCTTTCCAAGGTTTTCCCGCACTGGAAAACTACCCACCGTGTGCATGATCCCAATAGTTTACAAGAACTATTACGGTCTCCTCTTCCTTGTGGTTACTCGCTCTTCAGGCCCAGGCTCAGGCATCCCCTTCACTACTATACAATCCCTCAGGTGATCCATATTTCCTTGCCAGGGTTTTCTCTCACGGAAATAATTTTAGAGGCTCTATCGAGTCTTACACTTGAGGCGTCCCTCAAAATTGCTCCGTCGAGGAATCCCTCCAGCTTGTGTTACCTCAACACAATAATTTTCAGGTGATCATGGCTTATCATAGGGTTTTCATGGCTCAGTAGTAGCCATGTTCATCATATTCATCTTTGAAAATCTTCATCTGTCCTTTCTGGACATATATTTTCTTCTCACCTGTATCACAGGTATACACAATTCATGAGACATCATTATAAATTCTAACTTTCAGAATTTTATTGCAAATACGCCACCTATAGATTTTCCCATTCCACAATTTGTTTTCATATTTGTTCCTCATAGGAACCAAATTGATATTTATGGGACTTTCCTTCCCATAATGGTTTGGCTCAACAGGCAATTGGCCTTCCTTATGGGCTTACAATGACAGCATACCCAAGACCTCTTTTGCTTCTTGCACTTTCATTTGTTGTAGTTTGGCTCAGCAGGAAATCGGTCTTCCTTGTGGACTTACAACACTGCCATATCCAAGACCCTTTCCTCCATGCAATTCATCCTTCACACAACCAAACAAATTGTTAGTTTTCATGCACATTACCATTTTTGAAAATCAAGTATACTAACAGTCCAAGTCATTTCCTCTATTCAAGAATACAAAGCGAAAGGATACATCATCCCCTACCTATGCATCGTTCCAGCCTACCAAATTTTCAAAATGTGACTCAGATATCAATTGATTTTTAATGAATATGCCAACATTCGTGGCCACATTCATACCCAATGCATCCTTGCATTGATTTCAAGTTTGTTACACTTTATGACCAGTTCTTGACCATGGTGTGTTGGAATTTAACCAACCACTTCACCACATGGCCTATTCATTTTCATCCACTCTTATAGTAGGATCATTCTTCCTGCTATAGGTCAATAATGACCCCAGAGTGGTGCACCTGAAACTCAAAGGTTTCATATGAATGCCTTTAATCATTCCTCCTCCATTGATAACTAGTGTGCCACCACTCATGGCCAACCAAATTTGTTTTCCTTTAGTGTTTTTCATAATGTAAGTAAAAAGATGGAAGGTTCTCCTTCCTTACTGAAAATTCCATTGTCTATGCTTCATCCAAACATGCATTTCTTGGAAGCAACCCCATGCAATGTGCTATTTATGAGCACTTTTTGTTTCCATTCGTTCATGGATTGGTTCCTGTGTTCACGACACATCAATTCATGAATTCTTTCAAGGATTTAAAATCAGTCTTTACTACCGAGGGTTCACACCTCCATCACTTAGGTTCTTCTTCCCTAATCATACCCTACTTGGTTATCCATGGCATACAACTGCCTTTGAAAGTTCATGCATAACACTAAGACAATAAAATATTTCAGAAGGGGTTCTTACCAAATCCCTTCATACCTTGTGCCACATAGGCACGAATATCTTTATACAGGTTCTTGGCTACTAGCACTATCTTTCTAATCTCTACCTCATCAATAGTTCTTTAGCGGGACTTTCATAGTCCTGTAAACAATCTTTTGACTGTAGCCTTCCCAAGGTCACCCTCTGCTTGAGGCTACCCATCATTGGAAAATGTCTTCCTCAATAGCTCCAATTTATTTCTATACAGAGTATGCATCATCATAGCCACAATTACATTAGTTGTAATATTAAACCAAATGCATGTATTATAACATTTGAATTCATAAACATCTTCAAATGTTTCCACAAGTGAAACACAACAATTTTTTATTGTGTCTTTGATAATAC
>JASDQU010739838.1:214255-235272 GCA_032191745.1 Picea mariana
TGAACAACTAGTTCTCCGGAAGAATTTAGTCGCATAATACGTCTCTCGGAGTCGGGTTGAAGTCGAAAGTCCTCTCGAGAATTGGAAATTCAGAATCATTCTAGAGAGTCATTTCTTTCCACTTGTGGATTGGTGACGTCTTGGACTTCACTTTATTGAGGAGATCCCTCCGGTGAGTTGGTAGGCATGGGTTGAGAACCTTCCAGATTTCATGGGGGTAAGCCTTTCATTCTACGTGAACGACATGGAGGGTCAATTGTGATCGAGTTGAAAACTTACAAAGAAAATTGTATGGTCAACTTGGGTAAACAAACAACATGCGCTAGTACAAAAAGATCTAGGAAGAAAAACAAAGCAAACAAGACCTTCTAATTTCGAAGTCACTAGTNGGGATAGGGTGGAAAATTTACATTGATGACCTACTTAACGGACTTACACCCTGGTGCAATCTCCCACACATAATCATGGGTATACCCTCCAAGGAGCCCGAGTGAGTTTGGCGAACGTTGCTTCCAGGTACTGTGAAGACTTTCCCCTTCACAGTCACCTTATGTGAGACCCTAAGAAGATAGGCCACTAAGGTTACCACCAACAAAAATAAATCCTGGAGGGACAGTCAACAGTCTGATCCACATGCAAGGGCATGGTATCTAGCCTAAAATTAGCTTGAGAGTCTTCCACTCATCATTGTGGGTATACCTTCAAGTGACCCCCATAATACATGAAATATCTACACCGATATCAACAAATAAGGGTGAGTAACTCTGTCAATATCAATGCGACCTTGGGTTTGACCCTTGTGTGAGAAGGGCTTCCCAGGACAAAATGTTGCAAATGGGATTTGACACTCCTTACCACAAGATGCTATTGTGTGTTTTGTGCTTTGAAGAGTGTATCTCTCTGCCTGTACCAAAGCTCTAGCCTAGATAATGTTGGTGTAATAGAGTCCTAGAAAAGAGTTACTAGTTAAATTTCAAAATTTACGCAATGTTATTAAAGGTTCTTGTTACTCAAAGGAGACAGAAATGAAACTAATGTTGTGTGAGACTCTGACCCAACAATGCATAGATAAGAATCAAAAATATCAATTCTTATTTGATGAATCCTATGTACGGGAGGGAAAGAGGAGACTTCTAGAACAATCTTGAACTACAATATATAATCTTCTTTGAAATACAATATCAACGAATCACGAACAATGCCAATTCTCTATTCATTCTATTTCAATGATTGAGTGCCAATATTTTCAAAAAAATTGCTTAAAAAAGAAAATTGTTTTTTAATTTTCAATAGAAACCACACAACAGTGGTGGAACTAAGAAAAAATGAACAACTAATGAAAATCAATATACAAAAATCCAAACCAATCTTTCAATGGAAACAAAAATAAGAAGTGGACAAGACTAGTCTTTTCAAATGCATGAGAGTAACAATTTTCCAAGTAATGAGCAATTGAAAAAGACAAATAATCGCAACTTTTAAACCAATCACCGGCTCCCAACCAAACAAGCACTCAGATTTCAAGACCCAAGATTATATCCTCATTAAGAAAAGGTCAAGAGATAACAGTTGAGAAAAAATGAACAAAAAATGATTTTGATTTCTGAAGACTAATCATTCACAAAATCTGAAGTCAAGAAACAATCAATCAGTGGCCCAAGAAGTTCTTTCCAGACACACATACAAGTCTGGGCATCTGAGCATACAAAAACCTTAATCCCAAAATTTTGCAAATGGTTTCACAGGAAGGCATTGGTGTACAGTGCGAGAATGGAGCATTCTCACAGGCTAGCCACAAGTAGAGTGCGAGGAGTTCACACTGGACTGAAAAGCAGAGTGCGAATTCTAGGGGTTATCCCAAGCTACAAAAAGGTTCAGTGTGAGAATGCCTGAAACTAAACAAAATTTGGAAAAAAAGACAAAATTTTTGAAGGAACCTCTGGACCCAGAGAGTCTGTCAGGGTCTCCTCAAGACTCAGAGATTGATAGAAATTAAAAATGGTAAGGTAAGAGAAAATGGCCAAGGAAAAACACCAAAAACCACTAAACAAATGGGTTGCATCCCCAATATGGTAGCCAATTTTGTTAGCAGAATAATCGGTAGGTGCGAACACTAACAGATCTCACTAGATCCACCTGGATCTAGAAAAAAGCAGGATAGGACACAACTCTTTCCCTAAGTTGTAATCATTGAATCTGCTAATAGGGAGGAACAAATGGCATACCTTTATATCACTTCCTTAGGTCTCTGTTTCTCCCGCTTTGCTACGGTGCTCTCATGAGGTCAAGTCCAAGACAACACAAACCAATCAAAGTGAAGATAACAAAATGTATTCAACATCAACTTATGCATATGATCAAGGAATTACACAATAAAGTAAGAGTGACTTTATGGGAAAGGGGCATGCCGCTATATCATATTAATTGAAAGTAGAAGATACAACCTAATCGTCTTGATGTCACAAGATTCCTTTCAGTGACCCTTGGTTCCAACACACACACTTTCTCTGTACTTGCATGAAGAAGATCCAATTCCTCTTGATAGACCAACTAGAGCCTTCAAGCCTCTATCCAAGCAGGGTTATTCACACAATTCTTTGACCAATTCTTCAATTAATCTTGCTTAGCCTTTTCCATGAGAAACCTTTCAATATATAGGAGAAGGAGAGATGGTTACATAGATGAGCATGATCCCATCAAATCTGAGAAGTCAGTAAAATGACAACCATATGAATGCCAACTCCCTTTCTAGAATATTCCCTTCTAGAACCCTTGAGACCTCTTCTCCTTTCCAAGATTAAAAATAGGTTCGCACCCTATGTATGAAGCAAACTGTGAGAAGTTCACACCCTAAGTGTTGGTGGCTTGGGAGAATGAGGGATTCTCTCACCCTAGGCTATAGGAAGCCTGCGAACTCACTTTAAAAAATATGTTTTTGGAACGAGACAAGGACCACTTTTCTCAGACAAAAAAGTCCTTGTTGGGAGCCTAAATACACCATTGTTAAGACCAAAATCATGTGTAACATGCCCTTAAGCTTAAATTTTCTTCCTTGAATATCTAAGATTGGATGATGCACACTGGGAGACATTGTTTTCTTATAGATAGACCAAATTTTCAATCAGTGAAGGTCTTCTTGAGCTTGATATCTTGTTCTTGTATTAGAACTCTCTTCAGTTCATTTTAACTCCCAACATTAAAGAAATTGATCACTTGAAGGGATAGTACATAAGCTAAATATTTTTAGATTGTATATCATGCCAAGATAAACTCAAGGGTCCATCTTTCCCAATTGCAAAACAGATTGTTGTTGATTTCCCCCTTGACATGGTTTTTTTTATGTTTGTGGATTGATCATAAGGCCACATTATCATTGAATCAATCGCTAATGGAAGTTCTGTACATGGGATTCTGAAATCTCCCTAGCTTGGTCCATCTGACTTAAAGAGTCGATGCATTTGTTATCCATCTCTGGAGAACACTTTTTAACACCATATTCTTCCATTTTACTACTAAAATAAGACAATGATGCCTCTATAAGACTTATTTAGCTCAAGACAAGAAACCCTAATATGCATCACACCAAAAGACTCCTCCCTTGTAACTTAACATTGATCTCATCTTCAACAACTTTACTACTATTTCCCTCAATGGATTCTACTTTTGGAAAAGAGACAAGATTTGGCATAGACTTTATCAGGTATCAATTTCATCTATTTGAAACAAAGGTACATCATGTAATTTGTCAATGTCAACAATTCAATAGTTGAGATATTTGTAAATCTTTCCTTAGTGGAGCTATGAAATATATACTCTGTTTTCTTTTAAGAGTAGAACTCCATTTCTTTTATGCCCTTCAACTTACATTTTCTTCCTTGAATATCTGAGATTGGATGATGCACACTGGGAGACATTGTTTTCTTGTAGATAGATCAAATTTTCAATCAGTGAAGGTATTCTTGAGCTTGATATCTTGTTCTTGTATTAGAACTCTCTTCAGTTCGTTTTAGCTCCCAGCATTAAGGAAATTGAGAATTTAGTTGCTATGTACCAACCATAGTGATTCACACTCTGTTATGTTCACTTGTTATTAAACTGGCAGCATAATTGTTGATCTGTGGAATCGTGGATTGCATTCCATAGTTACAACATCGATTGGCATTATCACTAAAAGGACGAATTGTTTGGTCTATTGATTCATATACTATAACCAATGTCTTCAGTGTATGCGTTGGATGTCATTTCCTAAATCCTCAAGCATTGAATCAATTGGGCACTTAAAATTATCATTTATTGACTAGCTGGTGAGTTTAACCCCCTCCATTGAGTAATCAGATATGTATGCTCATATGTGTGGAAGTAACAAAGAATGTTAGAGTTTTTTTTACTGTTGAATTCCAACACCAAATCAATTTAAGAGTATGGTTGGATTCTAATCATAGAAATTGTCCCCATTGCCTACATTATTGGTTGGTTCCCATTATACGATTCGTTATTTGTTAATTCACTGGTAGTTATTGAGATATAAAACTTGATATTTAACCTCATCTATTCATCTCTGTACAAAATGTCGGGAACTTCCTTCGGTTCAAAAGGTGGTGAGAAACCTACGACAACCCCTCTGGGTGTGTGTGTGTGATAAAATGGCACTTACAGCCATTGTGTGTTCTATCAAATAGTTATTTCAGATCTCCTATAATTATGAATCTAGGCAGAAGTGAGAAGTTCTTGTATATTGGTAGAACATATGTAAATGTATTAGTTGAAGTAAATGGACATATTGAAGTACTTCGATGGGACATATTGAAGTAAATGTACTAAACAAAAATTCCAAAAGGGTTTGTAGAGAGGTGATAGTATTCCCTTCCTTATAACAACAAGCATCAAAAGAAATTAAGAATACTTGGCTAGGTCCAAAGAATAAAATTTGATTTGGTCATAGTGAACTTTATATCATCACATACTACAAAAGGAAGATAGTTGGCTAACATCATGAGTGAAAATAGCCTAACACTTAATATTGCACATAATGAACATATTGACACTACCAAAAAATGTACCTAAGTGTCTACAATATCTAACAAACAGAAAAATGGCCATTAGAAATTTCCTTCTATCCCTTGATGGAACACTAGCCATGAAAAAAATATAAAGTTATAAGAAATTATAAATGACCAAACAATGTGTATCTATTAAACCATGGATATATGGCAATCATTTAGGACTAGGATTAGAGAATTCCTCTAAGGAAGAACAAAATACAAATGATTAGTGTCATACTTCTAAAGCAGCCCGCCCAAACAACACCAACTGCCATCTCTCCAAAATGTCCCAAGCATTCCAATGTTCAATTTATACAATTCAATCTTGGGGATAAGGGATCATAACTCCATGACTCAAATATGATTATAAGAAAAATGAACATATTATTGAGAGAGAGAACACCACTTTTTTCAAGAATGAAGATCAACTCAAACAAATATTTCCTTCCTACTAAATCTACATGATAGAAAATGAGATAATTGTTCCACTCATGAATATTAAGCCCTTCAACTCCAAATGGGGTAGCAAGATAAATCCCAACTAAATCCACATCCCTCCCACTGCCACAGAACTAAACCAAGAACCTCTAAATAGGGAAACAAGATAAATCACAACTAAGGCTACTTTATTCCAGCTTTCACATAACCAAACCAAGAACCATCTCCCATGCATTGTATAAACTTTTAAATAAAATGGATTCAAACACCTAAAAGAGATGGGGAGATGAGATAATGTTGCAAAGTTTTAAAGACCTGCAAACTTGGCCTAAAGGATGCACTAATTCTGAAATAATATCTACCAAGTAACTGAACCCCCTCAAAACACTGCATCACCCACTTGGTGACTAAAATAGTCCCTTGAGTGGGAACATCAACTAAACTAAACCCCTTCAAGAAACTACGTCACCCACTTGGTGACTAAAATACTCCCTTGAGTGGGAACATCAACTAAACTAAGGCTCCCCTCAATCTTGGGCATGGTGCAAGCATATCATGGCACTAAGGAAAATATTAGGACAATAGATAAGCTTTCAAAATATACTTAAATTTTTGAAATCAATACCTTTTGGGAAACTAATAGGACACATAATAAACATTATTTTCCTTAAGAATACGGCCAACAACAGTAAAGTTGCTTGCAAATGGAAGGCCCTTGTGATGCCAGATATGAAGCTTGGTGAGAATGAAAATTGAAAGGGAATCCCCAAATATGGTGTAATAACCCCATGTTAAATATTAAACCAATAAAAAGAGATCCAATCAAATGGGGAATCCAAACCCATTAACCAAAATTTAGTTTTATGGTCACTAACTACGGTACTAGAGGTAGAATGAAATTGTCTATACAAGGGTCCCATCAATAGATTCATTTTCTAATTTGACTAAGAGAAGAAAGTCATGTCCAAAGTGTTTGTTAACCATCTCATAACCATATCTGAGAAGAATGCCATGAATCTAGTTTGTTCTTAGTGAACCACATACTTTTCTACGAAATCTATTCATAATGCCAAAACCATGGCCATAATTCTATAATCAATTATGCCAAAATATATATCCCTCACTGCGCATATGGAAGAAGTGTTGCGCATCTTGCATAAGTGATGCTTTTTTGGCAGGTGCTACGTTTTTGGCATCCCTCACTGCACGTCTGGTAGAAGTGTTGCGATTTTGAAAAGGAAGAAAAGAAATTCGTTGCAGAGGTTTTATTCACCAGGTCACAGGTCCAACTCGTCATTAAAAAGTAAGTGGGCCACATTCATGCCACCTTTAACCTTATTTTCTTCATTTTCTTCATACGACTCAGTAAAAAACCGTCTCCTAGGGTTTCATTGTGTCTTAATCTTTCATCCATATTTTTCCATTTCCTGTTATACAAACCAACATCCTATGCTTAAATTCCCTCACCTACACTCCCTAACACCAATCCCTACTCTCCACAATTTCCCCAGAAGTTTAGACAGCAGTTAACCACTACTCTCCCTCCATCTACTAGACTGCCCCTTATCCCATGTTTCCACAAATTATACCTTACCCCTTCCATTTCCCACTGAAAATTAGGATTTTCACATCATGGAAACTGGAAGCAGTGATACTCAGAAAAGGAGGTACAATAAGGGTGGGAAAGAGTCCAGGTATGAGCCAACACAGATCAGAGAAATCATGGCCTCACCTTTCATTAAGAAATCATTTGAATATGTTGGTTGCCTAGAGTTTTGTGAAAGAATTCAAGAGGTGGGATACCTTGCTAAATTGACCAGCCTCTTTGCCACCAATTTCAAGAAGTATAAGACCAAAATTGCAGGGGTAGACATCACTATTTCTACAGATTCCATTTCCACAGCTATAGGTATTCCCAATCATGTAGAAATCTGGTTCAAAGGAATGGATTTGGACATTGAAAATTACAATGTTTTCCTGAAACCACACTATAAAGATACTCCAACTCATATTTTTCCTTTCAGACAATTGCTAGATAGATATGCCCCGTGTCACACACCCACTATGGAAAAATAAATTTTTTTCCTTTTCTCGAGGGACAGAATACCCAAATCCCTACGAGGGCCTAGCGTAGGCTATCTCTTCCCTTATCCTCCTCCATGTGATTGATGGTTATGACCATAGGCCTTACCAAAAAGAAACATTCGAATTTCACATTTCGAGATTTTTGTGTGTGAGGAACCCTTTCTCCTTCAATTCTTGAAGCTCGAAACAGGGCTAAGATTCTTGGCTCCTTCCCTTAAGACTTCTCCATGTGACCCTTTCCTGTGGCCTAGGGATACTCCTCCGAGCACTTCAGATTTCTTGATTCAGGAAATTGTGATGCAGTGCCTCTCTTACTCTCCATTTCAATTCTCTGAAATCCGAATCTCTCTTCCGGATCAACGGTCCCAATTCTTCCGCCAACCAATGGCCTAGATTAAATCCCGATGTTCTCCCTTTTGGGACTCTAGTGGGGACTTCACCTCCCGACTCCTGAATTCAAATTTTCGGTGAATCAAATCAATGGCTCAGATATGAGCTAGACAACCCTATGATCTAACGACTATGATCTGTCTTGAATCAACGACTAGGGTTAAGTCATGATTTCATGATTCACGAGTTCTGAGAACTCCTCTCGTCGACTTATTTCAACTACAAGTCATTGAAATGCCTAACTCTCACCACCTGTCCCCTTGATGGACAACTGTGATCTTTTTGCAAAATCCCCTTTCACGAATTTTCTCCGGTCTTCACCCTCGTTTTCCCGATGTCTAGAACCCCGATGGATGTCCTCTACAAATGGATGGTCCAAGTATGTTATCGGGACTTTAACGGGTCTCTCTCTCCTTCTTATATTAGGGTTAAACCTCATGCATCTTCTCTCGGATCTGATGGCTATCGGTTCTCGGCGCTAGATCTGACTGTCCAGATCAAATCTTTTCCCTCCTTTCTCCGAGTCTCTCATTTCAGAATTTTCCTTAGGGGACAACTTCCCCCTATTCTCTAGACTCCTGCTAACCAATGTTCTGAATCCCTTTCTTCCCTTTGGAAGAAATCAATGGTCGATCGTTTCACTTGATAAATGACTCTTATTCCTCCTAAACTTTGAGCATTTAACAATCCTGCTGTTAACCTCCTTGAAAGTTTTCTAGATCTGACGGTCTTGAACGACCTCAGATCCTCCTGAAAGGATCTCGTCCACTGATCCTCCAATAAAAAGAGTATTTCCTTTCACTACTTAAATATCACTATCCTTCTTGAGCTTCATTAGTTATGAAGGACTTAAGAGCATTTGCACTCTTTCTCCCTAGTCTTAGGATATTTCGACGCTACAAAGGTATCAACCATCGATCTCATTCCTGTGAAACCTATCCCCTTGGTTGTCACTTATTCTTCTAAAAGTCTTATATCTTCTAAGCTTAATAGAATTCATCCTCCAAGGGACTCTAAGCAATTAGGGAGGTTGTCATGCGTACATGAAACTGTGTCCACGGTCGACGAACACACAATTCGTGACTCTGGCTTATGCCACCACAGGACACAAGTATTTACAAGTATCAAAAATCTCCTAACCATATAATTTCTTATTGGCCTAATTATAAAACCAAGAAGTAGGGAAAGGGACACAGTATATCCATTTAGAAATCAAGCACAATTCCTGAAACATACAGAATATAACCAATTCATGCCTAGTTACAGCTAAATTATACAAGGTAGGAAAATGCTTATCTATTAAAAGTTGTTGCCAACCAAGTGAATGTGGGTGTTCATCCTTCCACCCAACCATAGGATTATAGGCATTCAATCTTAGCACTGTGGCCACTCCCGTGCCAAGCCATGATATCACCAAGGAGTTCTCACAGTTCTCAGGAGTTTTGTCTCTATTCTAGCTTCTACTCGGGTTTTGTCCTCTGTGAACTTTCAGATATATATATATATATTTTATGGCCTCGATGAGGTTTTTTAGATGCTCTCGCACATCAAGCTCATGGCCTTTTGATCATGCCCTCCTGGAGAGCTTCGTGCATCTCCCTTACGAGCTTGCGCTCTTGTTCTGGTGTCTATTCTCTCGTGTGTATCCCTCTTACCTTGGAAGGTTTTGTCGACCTATCATGTTCCTTATGTTAGAAGGAAGCTCAGGTCTGCATGTCCCTATGGTACTTCGGGATGACAACCCATGTTTCCATTTATGGGGGTGGTTGATTGTTCAACCACCAGTACTTTCTTGATTAACTGATTTCTCTTCTGTAGTGATATCATGGCTAGTACTTTCAAGGCTTCACCCCCACAGTTAGTTATTGGAAACTCAAACAATAATACATTTACATTGTCCTCATGCATTAGCATGGTAATTCCTATTGTATGATTAATTAAAAATGGGGGGAAAGAGGGTGTTACAATTCCCTCTGCCTTAAAGGAACACTGTCCTCGGTGTTCTTTCTCAAAAGCACCTATCATGCCTTTCTCATTCGACCACTTCAGAAATCTTGTCCTTCATCCTCAGTCAGGTCCTCTTTCAGGATCTTAGTCTTTGTCACTTGACTTCAATAATTCTTGGACAATAAGCACATTAATCAGAATTGTGTTCGAAAACATCTTACTGTTGTTCACAATTCAAGAGGAAATTTCATAATCCAGCACAATACTTATCTGTGCAATTTGTGGATTTGTATCCACATGGTTGTTTTGTTATCTAGGCTCATTGTTTTTCCTTGACGTACCCATTGGGTGCATGATTCCAATTCAATAATTTACAAGAAATATCATGGTTTCATCTTCCTTTCCAAGGTTTTCCCACACAGGAAAACTACCCACTGTGTGCATGATCCCAATAGTTTACAAGAACTATTAAGGTCTCCTCTTCCTTGCGGTTACTCACCCTTCAGGCCCAAGCTCAGGCCTCCCGTTCACTGCTATACAATCCCTCAGGTGATCCATATTTCCTTGCCAGGGTTTTCTCTCACGGAAAGAATTTTAGAGGCTCTATCGAGTCTTACACTTGAGGTGTCCCTCAGACTTGATCTGTCGAGGAATCCCTCCAGCTTGTGTTACCTCAACACAATAATTTTCATGTGATCATGGCTTATCACAGGGTTTTCATGGCTCAGTAGTAGCCATGTTCATCATATTCATCTTTGAAAATCTTCATCTATCCTTTCTGGACATATATTTTCTTCTCACCTGTATCACGGTATACACAATTCATGAGACATCATTATAAATTCTAACTTTCAGAATTTTATTGCAAATATGCCACCTATAGATTTTCCCATTCCACAATTTGTTTTCATATTTGTTCTGCATAGGAACCAAATTCATATTTATGGGACTTTCCTTCCCATAATGGTTTGGCTCAATAGCCAATTGGCCTTCCTTATGGGCTTACAATGACACCATACCCAAGACCTCTTTTGCTTCCTGCACTTTCATTCGTTGTAGTTTGGCTCAGCAGGCAATCGGTCTTCCTTATTGACTTACAACACTGCCATATCCAAGACCCTTTCCTCCATGCAATTCATCCTTCACACAACCAAACAAATTGTTAGTTTTCATGCACATTACCTTTTTCGAAAATCAAGTATACTAACAGTCCAAGTCATTTCCTCTATTCAAGGATACAGAGCGAAAGGATACATCATCCCATACCTATGCATCATTCCAGCCTACCAAATTTTCAAAATGTGATTCAGATATCAATTGATTTTTAATGAATGCACCAGCATTTGTGGCCACATTCATACCCAATGCATCCTTGCATTGATTTCATGTTTGTCACACTTTATGACCGGTTCTTGACCATGGTGTGTTGGAATTTAACCAACCACTTCACCACATGGCCTATTCATTTTCATCCACTCTTATAGTAGGATCATGCTTCCTGCTATAGTTCAATCATGACCCCAGATCAATGCACCTGAAACTCAAAGGCTTCATATGAATTCCTTTAATCATTCCTCCTCCATTGATAACTAGTGTGCCACCGCTCATGGCCACCCAAATTTATTTTCCTTCAGCGTTTTTCATAATGTAATTAAAAAGATGGAAGGTTCTTCTTCCTTACTAAAAATTCCATTGTTTGTGCTTCATGCAAACATACATTTCTTGGAAGCAACCCCATGCAACATGCTATTTATGAGCACTTTTGGTTTCCATTCATTCATGTATTGGTTCCTATGTTCACGACACATCAGTTCATGAATTCTTCCAAGGATTTACAATCAGTCTTTACTACCAAGGGTTCACACCTCCATCACTCAGGTTCTTCTTCCCTAATCATACCCTACTTGGTTATCCATGGCATACAACTGCCTTTCAAAGTTCATGCATAACACTAAGACAATAAAATATTTCAGAAGGGGTTCTTAACAAATCCCTTCATACCTTGTGCCACATAGGCACAAATATCTTTATACAGGTTCTTGGCTACTAGCACTATCTTTCTGATCTCTACCTCATCAATAGTTCTTTAGCGGGACTTTCACAGTCCTGTAAAAAATATTTTGACTGTAGCCTTCCCAAGGTCACCCTCTTCTTGAGGTTGCCCATCATTGGGAAATGTCTTCCTCAATAGCTCCAATTTATTTATATACAGAGTATGCATGATCATAGCCATAATTACATTAGTTGTAATATTAAAACAAATGCATGTATCATAACATTAGAATTCATAAACATCTTCAAATGTTTCCACAAGTGCAACACAACAATTTTCGATTGTGTCTTCGATAATACAATCCTTATCACTTATGGTGTCAAGACCTTTTTACTTTTATTGGTGTACCATATTTCGCATCCAAGAGAAAACTAATACTCAACGAGGAAGGAATTGAGGAGTCTCCCCTTCTTCCAACTCCTCCTACACTGCTTGGGACTTTTCAGTCCCACTGAGTTGTTTCTAAGGCCTCATTGTCTTTTCAATCCTATGGCTCTGGTAAACAATTTACGGTTCTTAGGGCGAGGAAACTGTTTCTCTTTTTTCTCCCCCTTTACTTATGCAATATACTTCTTATTGTGGTCTTTCTTCTCTTCTCCTAAGAAACCCTGGGTTAGGCTCATCATAACCCTTTTGGAATACAACAACATGCTTTAATAGCAAACTTTTTGTTCATAATGTATCATAAACCTATGCATCTTGCACATCATTACTCGGTCCTCAGAGTGGTTATCATTCATTTGTTAGTCTTCTATTAATTACAAGATACTTTAAAAAAATGTAATCCAGGATTCGTATATATATAGACAGGCTTTGCAGCCCATTGTCCAACCTTCAATAATTATTAGGGTTGTGACTTTGTTCCTCTGACAGAATCCTTATACAATTCCTCCACCGGGAACTCCTTCAGTATGCAACTTTCTTTTTGCATATCCATCACTATCTATGATGGCCTCAAGCTTCAATTAGATTCAACTTGTTAATAAGAATTCTTTAAGGGACATAGACATACATTTCTAGTGTTCATTCCATGCATCCACACATGTTCTAGGTTTTTTCTAACTTACATCCACGATGTACTTAGCTATACTCAGAATCATAAGCCTGTGTGTAGTTTCCATAGGTATATTTCACAGCCTACATACATCTCTATTTTAAAATTAGTCAACTCATGATTGTTTACAATCATTCTCTTGTGATCCTCAAAGGCATAAACATTTGCATCTTATCATGACAACAGAGCATCCTTTCTCGTTTACTCTTTCATTTATTTGTACTGGATTTTCCTATGGAGATGGAGTACGTTCCCCTTAAGCTATCATTCAAGACAGAACTTTCACGATTCCCCAGAATGGAGTTATTTATGCATCCATATCATTCACTCAATCTTGGCAAGTGCAATGCTTGCCTCATGTTTCACTCATTAGGGAAATCATATTGAGCCTTTAGTATACTTATACTCTTACATCATAAATGTGCATCACTCGCACATTTAATATCATTCATACCTTACTAGTATTAATATCAGGCTTCCCATTATGAAGCTTCACAATGCATTAAAATCATGCTTATTCATCTTACTATCTCATGCCTTCTCCTCACGTGACCATCGGCGGTGACCATGATCCAAAATAAAAGGCGCTTCACATTTTGCAATTTTAGGATTCCTATGGAAAGGAACTCGGGTTCCTCAATCCCCGAAATCTGAAAACCTGAAAGACCGAGGCTAAGGTTTTCTTGACTCTTTTATCCACATTCCCCTTTACTTGAAACCTAGGGTCAACTCCTAGACACACGTTGAGATCTTGTGTTTCAGTGAATCCGCGGACAATGCTCCACCGTTTCTCCAAACTTTTGATCCACGAGGGTCTGACAACCTGGATCCCATGGTACATATATCTCTGCCAATCAACAGTATTGATCATATCCTAGCTTTCCACCTTTCGGGATTTTGGCTGAGTCTTCACCTCCTAACTCTCGATTTCAAATCGTCGAAATGTGTGTGCATCAGATCAATGATCCACCGTCTATCTCGATCCAATGGCTCAGGTTGGATGTCGAGATTTCATGACATGCGAGTTCTCAAAACTCTTCTCGTTGACTTCTAAACCTATGACTCCCGAATATCCTATTACACCAGATCTATGGTTCAGTTCATCCTCTAACCAACAACCCCAATTGAATCGATGATTTACCTTGTGCGACTTTGGGAAAGTCTTCGCTTCTATTTTTCCAATAGTCGAAACCTTGAATCTCTAGATAAATGACTCTCATTGATTCCAATCTAACGAATAATATTCCTCTTGATCTTGTGAGTGATGAGAGGTTATCATCCTTATATTCTCCATTGATCTACTAGATCTAATGGTTCATGGAATTTTAGTATTCCTCCCTCCGAGAATTCCAATGTCCGTTCAAATTTTCAATGACTTCCAGCCACAAACTTGGCATCAACTCTTCTGGAATCAACCTCTATGTTCAACCTCTGGAGATTTCAAAATTTAACACAAGCTTGTCTCTATACACACTCCTTGCGCTATATATGCACACTTGGAATACGAATTTTCACTGCTATCTTCAAATATTCACATTCAAGCTTTATTATCAGTGTTAATTAGCATATCCCTACTCCAATAAGAGTAGTTATCATTTTAACAAAGGGGTTAAAGAAATTCCTCTGCTGAAATTCAACAAGAATTCCCAAAATCACAAGTTCAATCTGCAGTCCTTCTCCTCAAGGATTAAATGAAGATAACAATATCTCTTTACGCGACTCATACATGAGCCCAAGTAGACCAAGTGTTGTAACCATGCTCTAATACCAATTTGTCACACACGCACTATGGAAAAATAATTGTTTCACATTTTCTCGAGGGACAAAATCCCTAAATTCCTATGGGGGCCTAGTGTAGGCTAGCTCTTCCCTTATCCTCCTCCATGTGATCGATGGTTATGGCCACAGGACTTACCAAAAAGGCACTTCCGAATTTGGTGTTTCGGGATTTCTATGTGTGAGGAACCCTTGTTCCTTCATTCCCTGAAACCTGAAACAGGGCTAAGATTCTTGGCTCCTTCCCTTAGGACTTCTCCATGTGAGCCTATCATGTGGCCTAGGGATACTCCTCTGAACGCTTCAGATTTCATGATTTGGGAAGTCATGATGCAGTGCCTCTCTTCCTCTCCATTTCAATTCCTCGAAATCAGAATCTCTCTCCCTAATCAACGGTCCCAATTCTTCCGCTAACCAACGGCCTAGATTAAATCCTGGCATTCTCCCTTTTAGGATTCTGGTGGGGGGCTTCATCTCCCAACTCCTAAATTCAAATTTTTGGTGAATCAAATCAATGGGTCAGATCTGAACTAGATCGATGGTCCACAACCCTATTATCTAACGGCTATGAGCTCCCTTAAATCAATGACTAGGATTAAGTCGTGATTTCATGACTCATGAGTTTTGAGAAATCCTCCTGTTGACTTGTTTGAACTACGAGTCAATGAAATTCCTAACTCTTGCCACATGTCCCCTTGATGGATGGCTGCGATCTTTTTCGTGAAATCCCCTTTCGTGAAT
The DNA here is from genome assembly GCA_032191745.1 of Picea mariana. NCBI lineage: Eukaryota > Viridiplantae > Streptophyta > Pinopsida > Pinales > Pinaceae > Picea > Picea mariana. Next base: position 229,782 of record JASDQU010739838.1, read on the forward strand.
TTGCTCTGGTCTTCACCCTCGTTTTCTCGATGTCCAGAACCTTGATGGCTTTAGATATTCGCCATGTGTCCTCTACAAATGGATGGTCCAGATATGTTCTCAGTACATTAACGGGTCTCTCTCTCCTGCTTATACAAGGGTTAAACCTTATGCATTTTCTCTCAGATCCAACAACTATCGGTCCTCAGTGCTAGATCTGACGGTCCAGATCAAATCTTTTCCCTCCCTATTTCTCTGAGTCTCCCATTTCAGAATTTTCCTTTGGGGACAACTTCCCCCTATTCTTCAGACTCCCAGTAACCAATGTTCTGAATCCCTTTCTTCCCATTGGAAGAAATCAATGGTCAAACGTTTCGCTTTATCAATGACTCTTATTCCTTCTTAACTTTGAGCATTTAACAGTCCCTCTGTTAACCTCCTTGCAATTTTTCTAGATCTGACGATCAATACTGACCTCGAATCCTCTCGAAAGGATCTCATTTGCTCATCCTCCAATCAAAAGAGTATTTCCTTTCACTACTTAAATCTCACTATCCTTCCTAAGCTTCATCAGTTATGAAGGACTTAAGAGATTTTGTGCTCTTTCTCCATAGTCTTGGGAGATTTCAACGCTATGAATGTCTCTACCTTCGATCTCTTTTCTGTGAAACCAATCCCCCTGGGTTTCACTTACACTTCTGAAAGTGTTATCTCTTTTAAGATTAATAGGATTCGTCCTCCAAGGGACTCTAAGAAATTAGGGAGGTTGGCATGTGTACATGAAACTGTGTCCACGGTCGATGAACAAAGAATTCATGACTATGTCTTATGCCACCACAGGACACAAGTATTTACGAGTATAAAACATATCTTAACCATATAATTTATTACTGGCCTAATTATACAACCAAGCAGTAAGTAAAAGGACACATTATATCCATTCAGAAATCAAGCAAAATTCCTGAAAAATGCATAGTATAACCAATTCATGTCTAGTTACAGCTAAATTACATAGGGTAGGAAAATGATTATCTATTACAGGTTGCTTCCAACCAAATGACTACGGGTGTTCATCCTTCCACCCAACCATAGGCTCAGAGGCATTCAATCTTAGCACTCTGGCCACCCCTGTGCCAAGCCATAATATCACCAGGGAGTTCTCATAGTTCTCAGGATTTATATCTCTCGGGTTCTGTCCTCTGTGCACTTTCAGATATATCTCTTTGTTATGGCCTCAACGAGGTTTTTCAGATGCTCTCCTACATCAAGCTCGCGGCCTTTTGATCATGCCCTCCTGGAGAGCTTCACGCATCTCCCTTACGAGCTTGCGATATTGTTCTGGTGTCTCTTCTCCCATTTGTAACCCTCTTACCTTGGAAGGTTTTTCCGACCTATCCTATTCCTTCTGTTAGAAGGAATCTCAGGTCTGCAGGTGCCTGCGGTACTTCGGGTTGACAACCTATGTTTCCATTTATGGGGGTGGTTGATTTTTCAACCACCAGTCCTTTCTTCATTAACTGATTTCTCTCCTCTAGTGATATCATGGCCAATACTTTCAAGGATTCACCCCCACAACCAGTTATTGGCAACTCAAACAATAATACATTTACATTTTCCTCATGCATTAGCATGGTAATTCCTATTTTATGATTAATTACAAATTGGGGGAAACAGGGTGTTACGCCCCGTTGATGAAGATGATCATAAAATAATTTACTTGTGAAGGGAGATTTTCAATACTGTACCAATATCACATAAGATTGTTGATGCATTTCACTGCCATCAAGCCACTTAAATTTACTCATTACTTATTCGGAAGCTTGGTCAAAATGATAGAAAAGGTACAAAGCAAAGGGAAAGATCACAAAACAAATTTGTTTCATCATGGTTTGGTAAAGGTCATGGTCATCCAAAAAATTTCAGAAATAAACATGCCTTGGGAGGATTTCATCTGATCAGTTTATCTCTTGCCTTCTACTAGTCAACCCAAAAGTCAAAACATTTCATTAGCAGCACCAAGGCCATAGGAGGTTGGTTCATCCAACAGGCTGTCAACTAGAAAGACACATGTGGCAGAGATTACATAGACTTACCAGAAAGGGAAAAAAATGGTTTTTTCCCCTAAGAGAACCAGGAAGATTTCTACACCCAGAATGATGACTAGGGCACAAAATAGGCAAATGCCTGAGGACAATACGGTGAAACAAGTTTAGGGAGAATTGGACTAGTCACCTAGGCATGCAAATGACTCCCCATTGCAACATTTTAAGGACGAGATGCCTCATGATCAAGAGATGTTTGACCATGCAAAAAAATCAAATGAAGAAATTATCAAAGAGAAACAAGCACAAATACAATATCTAAAGGATGATCTTGCAAAGGAAAATCACATGGTGGCATTACTAAAACAAGAGAATAGACTTTTGAATCTGAATGCAATGCATCAAAATACCTCACCAGATCATCTGTCATCTAACAAGGCAAAAGACAAAGGTGAAACATTGATGAGTCTACAAGAAGCTCAGTATGATAAGAATAAGGAGTATTTTCTTGGAAGAGTAAACTAATACTTAGAGAATCTATTGAAGAGGGCCAACAGAGACACCAAAATGCATAGAAACATGGCGAGACATTATTTCACCAGTAACCTGATTTGCAAAATTAGGCTCAAAAACATGAAAAAGAGGCTAAGGAAAGCCCTAGAGAATCCAAAGAGGAGAGATAGCCTTGATCTCTTGGATGATGCATCATTGATTGTGTAAATCCATCACACAGGGAGTCCCATAAACAAATTGCAAGAATTTTGACAATTTTGGCAAATTTTTGAAATTTTTGGTATTTTGACAGTTTTGATGTACAGAAGCACAGCATAGCCACACTATGCTTTCTCTTAGAGGATCGAAATGATAAAAAAGTTACATTCTTGGATAGGTATTGAGCTATAATTCACATATATATACTCTGTTCTTGAGTTGGAAGCACATATAGAGAGAGAGTTTATTGAAAGTACCATTATGATACCATAATTTCTCTAGAACTTGAATTTTGTTGATCCATCTATTAAGAGAGCAGCTCTATAAAGGAATTGGAACTTGATGCTAAATAATAAATCGATCTTTCTCTTCAATGTGGGTATTTTTCCCAAAAGGGTTTTCCCCAAAACATCATTGTGTAATTTTTGGATGTTTATGTGTTATTTGTTTTCTATGATTGTTTGTTTAGATTTTCTATGATTGTTTGTTTTGTATTCCAAATTAACATATTTCTTGCAGTTCTCTCTTTGTGTGTGAGGAATTTTATTGAGGCCCAAATCTAGCCTCTGATTTATGCTTTGGTTTTGTAACTTTTATGAAGTCCAAATTTAGGCATTTCACTATTATTTTACTATAATTTATGTTCTTGATGTCAAGAATGATAAGATGCAGAGCATATAGTGGAAAGAGTGATTGTGTTGATAGGATCGATGACTATTTAGTGTTGTCACATGAAATCAATCGAGCACTCTCTGAGCCACTAAAAAGGAAAGAGTATCAAAGGGTGTTTTATTTTGAACTAGGGAAGCTCAAGGATGAAATGTAGCTCCATTGTAATTAGTTATCAATGCCTTCAATTATGGTTTGCCAGGTTTGAAAATTAATTTGAACAATTTAGGAGTTCTATTAAAAGATCATCATAGAGTTATAGATTTTGGATGTTGGTCCAAACTCAATCTTCTTATAGCAACATGGCATGACCTCCATACTCTTGGAAATATTTCACACTAGGCATTCTAATTTGTTTGTAATTGTGTTTATTTCATAGTAGGATATTTATATAATTCGTAACATTTTAAGGAATAAATTATCTTTTGAATTCTAGAAATTTGTTCCCAACTCTCATCTGATTTTGGTAATGTTTTAATTCATGTTGGTTTTAATGTTATGCCACTCTTTCATTTTTTGGACCTCATAATAGAAGTCTAGTATTACCTAGTCCATATTCATTGCAATGGTTACCTGATCCATATTCATTGCAATAGTTTTTTCGTTGATGTATTAGTTTGGCATTGGTAAATCTATGAAGTCAAGAGCGAAAATATTTCTATCCCTTTTGTTGGTTCTCATTTTCTTTTCTATACCAAGGTAGTGTCATCAAAGATAAATGAGTGGGTATTCTGATATTCTATTCCATTCAGTTGTTTCGCATGTTGTCACTACAACGAATATTCTTATGGTACTTTTGTTGTGAATTTAATATTTACTTGTTACTTATAGAGTAGATCAAAGTAGAAAAAGTAATGTTATTCAATGAAATTATAATAGCTAAAGTAGAAAATATAATCATAAAATTGGAATGGTATTCAGTGTAGTTTCAATTATGGAGTGAGTTAAAAAGTGGACAAACTCAACCTTTTTGGTTGGTTTATTTTTTTCCAGTGAGGTAAAGTTCTGACTTGATCTACTTATTCTTTTAAAAATTTTGAGGTCATCTTAAAATGGGCCAAAACCCCTAAGAACAAAGTTCCATAGTCAAACTTCCCATCAATCAAGTGGAATTATAACTTCCAATGAAGAAGTTCTTACTAGATTTAGGAAAATAATTGAACGAAAAAAAGGTTAATTTGTCCACATTTAAATTAATCCTTCAACTACTACCTTCAAATAGTCAACACATGGAGTATTCCAAGTGTACATTGATGGAAACTAAGCCATCCATTTGGCACTTCGTTTGTCGTTAACCATGCATTTGTAGTTAGACCATATGCTCTCGTTCATAATACTATCATCCTCTTAACAATTGAAATTGTTCCTCTCGCTATTATGAGCTCAACCATCAAATTTAGATTGGTTGCCTTGATTTTTAGGAAAGGAAATTTCACTAAGGGTCGTGAAATTTTATTTTGGTTAATGGACTATTTGTTTTTGGTTAATGGTTAATGGACTATTTTTTCAGCAACTACTGGTTAGCACAAAAGGAAGAACCATGAACCAAAAATGAATAAACCATATAATCAAATCATTTAGACTCAGAACAAAAAAAACAAGGGCTCTCACAGATTTCTTCTCAATGGAAAGCGAAGGCACTCCTTCCTGACACCTATACACAAGCAACCTAGAGCAGTGTTATTTGTTTAGAGAACTACAAGAATTATGTATTTTGTTTTCATTAAATGAGATCACTAGCTTAGTATTGAGTTAATTTTCCATGCTTCATGCCTTTCCATGAAACTAATAACTCACTAGGAACACATGCATGGTCATGTGTCTAGGAAGGTCTATATAACTCTATGAAAACCCTCCTCATCATTCGAATTATCCCATAACAAGTTCTTGAGTAGTTTTTCAAGAGATAGTAAGGAGATACCCTTTTATAATTCCCTAAGTTTTCCTATTTTGAAGAATATATCAAATTATTCTACAACCATAACATACATGGAGAATCCTCCTTATTCTACAACCATAACATACAGGGAGAATGATTGGTTGATTCTATGTATGAGTGGAGGACCCTCTTGGGAAATGTTTTTTGAAAT